>JBAKBP010004590.1:0-133440 GCA_037953745.1 Lithodes maja
GGCACACCCGGCCTAACCCGACCACGAAGCCAAGATACTGCACAGTAGCCTTTACAAACTCGCACTTCCTCAGGTTCACCACCAGCCCAGCATCGTGCAACTTCCCAAACAGGGTCTCTAAGTGCCTTAGGTGATTTTCAAAATTGTCATCATACACCATCACGTCATCAAGGTAGACCGTGCAGTTAGGGATTTCGTCACAAATATCGTTCATCAGGTTCTGAAACGTGGCAGGTGCGTTCTTAAGCCCATAAGGCATTACGTTACATTGGTAGGTCTTGCCATCTACCACAAAACCACAAACTTGCTTAGCTCGGTCCGACAGGGGTACTTGCCAGTAGCCTTTTACAAGATCAATTTTAGTAAGGTACTTTGCATTCCCTATCTTGTCCACGCTGTCGTCAACTCGAGGCAAAGGGTAAGGGTTGGTAGTGGTCAAGCCATTTAGCCTACGAAAATCTATGCAGAACCGCACCTTGCCGTCAGGTTTTGGCTGCAACGTGACGGGTGATGTCCACTTCACATAACCTTCAGTGATCATCCCTCTCTCAACCATGTACTTTAACTCCTCCCGTAAAGCTGGCAACTTTACCGGGGGCACACGGTAGGGCACTGACTTGAAGGGCACATTATCACCGACGTCCACGTCGTGCGTTACCTGAGTAGTGAGACCTGGGTGTTCGGCGAAAACAGAGGGGTATGACCTGAACAGGCCTAGGACAGCAGCACCCTGGTGCTCAGGCAGGTGACTTACAGCTTGCCTAGCCTCTTGTTCAGTATTCCCCGCCCACTGTTCCGCGGAAATGACACAGTCCCAGCTATCCTCCTCAGCAGCATGACTGTCCCCACCTCCTTCTCCACCCTGGCCGCTGCAGGCCAGCACAGGGACAGTGAGAGGCTCTGAGGGGCGTCTCACATACTCTTTCATGAGGTTAACATGACATAACTGATGTTTTTTTCTACGGTCAGGTGTTGCAACGAGATAATCAAGGTCGGACAGTTTCTTAGCCACCACATACGGCCCAATAAACTTGGCAGAAAGGGGGTGTCCAGGCAAAGGTAAAAGCAACATTACCTCCTGACCCACCGAAAACTCCCGAAGCTTCACCTTGGCGTCATACTGGTGCTTCATGACCGCCTGTGCATTAACCAAGTTATTACCTGCCGCTGCCATGCAACCTATAAGTCTCTCCCGGCTCTCAAGGATATATTTAAGTACAGACCCCGGCTTCTCTTCGCCCTCCCAGATCTCTTTCACCATACTTAAAGGTCCTCTCACATTATGGCCAAAGACTAGTTGATTTGGACTGAACCCCAGGCTCTCTCCTGGGACTTCACGTGCAGCGAACAGAACATACGGCAGACCCAAATCCCAATCAGTGTCATGTTCTGCACAGTAACAGCGTAGCATACTCTTCAGGGTCGAGTGCCACCGCTCCAAGACTCCCTGACTCTCGGGATGGTAGGCTGACGACACTACAGAACATATACCGTGCAACTGAAGGGTTTGCTTGAACAATTTGGATGTAAAATTGCTCCCCTGGTCTGACTGCACCTCACGTGGAAATCCATAACGGGAACAGAACAATAATAAGTTTTTAACAACTGCCTTTGCCGAGCCGTTTCTCATGGGGTATGCGTCCGGGTATCTCGTAGCCACATCCATGATTGTCAACAGGAATTTATTGCCACTACTAGTAGGCGGGAAAGGGCCAACCAAATCTACTACAACTTTGCTGAACGGAGGCCCGGTGACAGGTATGGGAAACAAAGGTGCCTTCGGGATTGTCTGGTTAGGCTTCCCCGTTGTCTGGCAGGTCGCACACCCAGCCACCCATGCACAGACATCAGCCTTGACCCCAGGCCACCAGAAAAACCTGCCCAATGCCGCCAATGTTTTTGTTACCCCCAAATGACCCGCCACCGGCACATCATGCGCCAGACACAATAAGGACTCTCTATACTTATTTGGAACAACCACCTGGTCTACTACCCTCGCACCGCCCTCCCACTTCGATTTGGGGTCTAGAAATCTGCGGTACAATATCCTGTTGAGCCTAAAGAAATCTCCCGGCTTCGCATCCCCATCTTCCTCCAACTCTATGGCACCATTGCTATAACGAGCTAGGCTAGCGTCTTGCAGCTGCTGCTCACTAATGTCCCTGGGCGTCAATGCATCAAGATGGTTTTGTAATAAGACATTACCCCGGCTAGTAGGCTCTACTGCCTTAGTGGCTCTCGCTACAGCTCTTGCCTCACGCGAAGTCTTACCCAACTCTGCCTTGTTACACACCATATCTGGGCCAGAGTCAACTCCCGTGTTTATTATAGGTCCAAGTACCGAATCACCGAGAAGTGCAGCAGAATCAATGTCCCTTTTCCTGCCCTTAGCAACCTTCTCCTGATCCTTCCTCCACTGTCCCCGAGGTTGAGTGCTAGGCTGTGCAGGAGCCGCAGAGCGAGATCGGGTTACCACACAGGCCATCTCATCCTGTTGGCACCTCCCAACCCATTCCCGATTCTCACCATCCACGTCGGCCGCCCTCTCGGCAACGACTAAGGGTGGGGTCCCGGAAGTGGGCACCGCAAAGTCGTTGCCGAGAAGAAGGTCGACGCCCTCAACTGGCAAACACTCAACGATCCCTACATCCAGCTCCCTGCACACCTCTCCCACTCTCAACTCCAACCTCACAAGTGGGTATGACCTCGTAGCATTTATACCCTGCACCACAACAACTCTGGCCGCATTTATCGGTTTCCCTGTGAAGTTCCTCAACAAAGTTTGCGAAGCCCCCGTATCCCTCAGCAAGTCAACCCTCCGTAGTTCACTCCCCCAGCTCACAAACCCGTGCCCCCGATGGCTACAGAAAGTGTCCCGGACAGGTGTCGAGCCTTCCGTACGCTTCTTTACCGCGTGTGCCTCAGCTGCTGACAACCTACCCCGGGCAGTTGCTGCAGCCTTCAGAGACACACCGATACTGTGAACCAATGACACCGGCTTAGCGGGAGTGTTACTAGGGCACTCACGTGAATAATGGCCTAGCTTCTGACATTTGTAACATTTCACATCCCCAATGGGCTTCTTCCCTTGTGCGGGCGAAGAAGGGGCCTGACCTTTAGTAAACGGGAGAGGCTTGTGTTTGTAGGTGTTATTAGGTGCAATGCATTTAGTGTGGTTATGTGTGTCATAGGATTTGTTATTATCGAAAACTCTGGTGGGTGGGGTATAGCGCCCCTTCTGCCCTGACTCAGCCCTCTGAGCGGCACCGCAACCACGAATCAATGATAATCTGAGGTCTGCCATCTTGGCAGCCTCCTCTACTGTCTTGGGACATTTTTCCTTAATGTTCAGCGTTAGATCGGTTCCAGTACATTTGTAAAACTGTTCCAGATAGAAAAGTTGCTTAATTTCCTCAGCCGACTCTGCGTGCTCGGACCGAAACCAGTTATTACCTGCATCTGTTAAGTCCCGTGCGTGCTCCATAAAACTGACGTCGCTCTTCTTATTCACGCCACGGAACTTCAATCTATAAGTTTCGGGTTGCAGTTCGTAGGCCCGGAGCACAGCCTCCTTCACCAGTCCATACACTACACTCTCGTCCAGTGACAGTGCATCGTAGGCTTTCAACCCCTTACCCACTAGACGTGATGAAACTAATGCTGCCCATTTAACCTCCGGCCAGTCATACTCACGACACTTCTTTTCGAAACGAGCAAAAAACTCAGTCACTGCTGTCTCATCAAATACGGGTACTAACTTAATTAAATGCGAAAGTGAGTCTGTAACCCGGTGCCCACCACCGAGATGACGCCCCGTGGTCTCTACTCTAGACTTCTCGACATCCATTTCAGCCTGGTACCTGGTTGCATCCTGATTGGCTTGGATTCTAGCAACCTCTATGCGTTCTATACTAGCCTGTTGTATCTGAGTCTCCTGCAGCTTAAACTTAGCTAGTTCTAGCTGGAATAACATCTCAGGAGACAGGCCTGGGGGGGGAGAGCACAAAATGGGGGATCCACACCGAGACGTGTTTACGGGTAAGCCAGCTTGCCCTTGAGAACCCTCCTGCTGCATCGTGCTAAGACTCGCTGGCTGAGGGCCCAGCTCAGGGGTAGAGTGGAATGGAGGCTTGGAGGGAACCCCCCAAGACCCCACTCCACCCACCGCCCCATCGCCATCACCCAACAAACATGCCACCAAATTCTTCTTGGGCCAACTGTCAGGACAGTCCCGCCCCAAAACCGTGGCTAAACAGCGAAGACCGTAACAATCAATAGCCTGCAGGCGCTGTTCGGTCAAAGGTGTCTGCAAAAATGCCCGGGCATCCCTCTCTCCACTTATAACACTCCCCTCCCTAAACATCTGTTGTACTTGCTGGTTACTAGGCTGTACCGTGTTATCCTCCCCCGTAAATGATGAGTCATTAGACATAGTGCTGGTTATACAATTGCTGTTCATAAAAAAAAAGAAGTGCTTATTACTAATTGCAGTCTCGACTCACAAAATGTTAAAGATGCTTGAATGACTCTACTCTAGACACCCCCAACGAAACAATCTGCAAGTCCACCAATACAATAATGACACAATAAAAATTCCTCCAATATGCAAGAAAATTCTAGCCAGCTCTACTAGGTAGCATAGAATAGTTCTCCAAAAAACATGTGATAGGATACTACTGAATCTTGTGCAAGGTCGCCATTTTGTTACGGCTGGATCGGCAATACATATTCGGGATTCTTGATCGTAGGATAGAAATGGCTTATGTGACAACGACACGCTCGATTCCAGTCCCAAATACTATATGCTCCAGACAACAAAAGCACCAACGCCCTACAGAGTTATCGTCTATGGTAACGAGGTACCTTAACTCGGCGAAAGTGTACAACAGGGGTAGGCTATGCGGCTAAACTCCCTCAGACATTTATAGGTTACGTTATTACTAAAGAAATGCAATACTCAAGAAACTACGTTAATATTAAGCCTCTAATAATGTAGAATAGAAGCAGGCTAAAGGTATGACAGTGAAATGCTAAATGACAAATGTACACGCCTACTTGAAAGCGCGTGCACTAGAATAACTGTCCCCTACTAACATGCACTAGCATGTAGCATACAAGATGTTCATGATCCAGTAGATACCTAATAATACACATGGAAGGAACATAAATAGTAGTCACTTATTGTAATAATGAATCTATACTTGGAATAACTAAAAGGTTGCAGGCAACAGTACTGCGCCGGTAGCCTACTACCGCATAGGCTACTTCGCTTCTCTCACTCTGTCTCCCCTCTGAGTCTGTATGCGCCCTACGCAACAGAACTCCGGACACAGCAGCAAAACGACAGTGCAGTTAATTGATACATGAAAGTATTAATAGTGTTGTCTTGTGTGTGAGTAATGTGTACTGTAAAGTGTTACATACATAAACTTAAAGAGAGCTGCAATGCATAGTAAAATAAAGATATCACCCACTCATCATCCCCATGTGTTCTAGCTAGCAGGCCAAGTCACAGGAACAACGAGTCCCAGCACCGAAAGCGAGAACCCAGGAAAAGACTGCAGAGAACACAAGGACAGATAAATTACGTTACTCTACTATACCGGCACTACGAGCGAGCTGTAGTCTCTGGTACTGCACTCGCTCCTGGCTCGGTAGGCAAATCAAGGCTAAGTCCTCGCCCCTCTACAGACAACTCCTGGGCATGGTCGGGCTCTTACACATGGCACTAGTCTAGTCACAAATTGGATGATGAGCTGGGCATATAACTCGTGAACATGTAGAACGTTCACCAACTATCCTCATCAAGAAGATCGCTGTTCACATTAACCCCTTAAATCTAATACATGTAAATATTTGCTTGTCCTAAGAGTAATACGAGAGGTGAGTGCTGAAACTCCTTTAGGACCTCAAGGGAAGGGTATGCATTTAAATAGAGAGAAGAATGAAATGAGAGTAATGTCGTCAGAGAGAAAGAGTGCAACCGTGAGAAATTGGGAGAGAGGGCAAGGGATGTTAGAATCTCAAAGGTTCTAGGCAACCTGGTCATAGAGCACACAGCGAGCCTCCAGGCAATGTGCAGTACGACAACATGGGCAGCCCAGGCAGCATAGGCAGGCGGCAATGGACTACCAACCCTGTCGCGCCTAGCTATAAGCGCAAGGCTGCCAACCAGTCCATACGTCTGGCAACCACCCCTCCGGCAGCGCGGCGCGCTGCTACCCTCTCGCTCTGAAGACTAACTCACTCTCTCTCTCTGAATTCCTATTGTCTTATCTATCAACTTCTCTATTGATACTACATATTAAATGGAAGGTCTCGACATGGCTTAAAACAAAACCCACCACTGGTTAGCACATGACGAGACCTTTGCAGAGATACAAAGAACATAGT
Organism: Lithodes maja; assembly: GCA_037953745.1. Classification (NCBI taxonomy): domain Eukaryota; kingdom Metazoa; phylum Arthropoda; class Malacostraca; order Decapoda; family Lithodidae; genus Lithodes; species Lithodes maja. The sequence goes on from JBAKBP010004590.1 coordinate 6,394, forward strand.
TATACGTTGTCACACTCAATATAAGCAGCCAGCACGGTACAGCGCGGTACCGTGGCGGTACAGTGGAGTACCAAGGAGTACAATCAGGTTGCGTTGCCACACACTGGGTGCGTCACACCAGATTTACACCAGTGAGGAACGGTGCACGGCCAACGCAGAAAAGGTCTCATCTACCAGTCACAATGTCAAACAGATTTGAGATATTGGTAGAGATGGAAGACGAACCAGAAGAGACCAGGCTCGTTGGGGATTCCATCCTACGAGGACAGGTCGAAGAGTTCTGCGACAGAGTCCCAAATCAACGGAAAAGATTTTGCATCCCAGGAGCTGGACTGGACGACATTGTGGAAGCCTTCGAAGATACCACAAAGGATGCAAATGAAAATACCCTTTTTGTCATCCATGCTGGTTCAAATGACGTCATGCGCACCAGATCCGAAGAGTTGATGGAGAAATATCGCAAAATGATCCAGCACTACAAAAAGAAGTCAAGGAATATCATCATCTCAGGCATTCTCCCCAAGATCGACGCACCTGACAAATTCTACGACAAGGCCTTCAGCACAAATAGCCGACTAAAATATTTGTGTCTGAGGGAAGAAGTTGAATTCATCAACCTCTGGGACAACTTCTACAACCAGCCTACTCTGTTCTGCAAGGATGGCACTCATCTAAACCCTGTGGGTTCAGCACGCATGGGTCGTCTCCTACACGAAGCAGTCCGCAGCCATGGATCAAAAAACGCCATCTGAAAAGAAGCAGCAGTGACATAAATCATCCAACGCCAAGAAAACAAACAGAGGCAACCGAGGACCACCAGCGATAAGGACCGAAGACAGCGAGGACCGAGGACAGACATGAACATAAATGTAGATCCGACAAGAACCAAAAATATTAATAAAGAGCGTTCCGTGAGTTCTAAAATAAAAAATTTAAAGGTTTTCTATGCAAACGCTCGTAGCATACGCAATAAATTTTCAGATTTAGAGGAGCTAGTGTTTACAGAAAATTATGATGTGATTGGCATAACAGAATCTTGGCTCAATACAGAAGATAGAGACTTTTTAGCAGAGTATTCACTTCCCGGTTATGTAATGTTTGAGAAAAGCCGAATAAATCGAAATGGAGGTGGCGTTTTACTTTATATCAAAGAAAGTCTTAACCCTACCCTCTTGTCAAAACCTCAAATTGTGAACGTCGACGCATCTTTTGTGCTAATAAAGAATAATAAAGGTACAAAAATAATACTTGCATTAATATACAGACCTCCAGCTCAATCAGTGCAAACTGACCGAGAAATTTACGAACAAATTGCAGATGTAAGTAACCCACAAGATACCGTAATTTTTGGCGACTTTAATTTACCAGTGACCAAGTCGGGCGATACCCTTACTTCACACTCCGGACATGACTTGTATACGAACTTGCAAGAGAGTTCGCTTTATCAATTTGTTCGAACGCCAACCCGTGGTAATAACGTTCTTGACATTGTACTTGCAACAAAAGAAGAATTAATAGAGAATTTGAATGTTGGTGATGAATTCAGTAACAGCGACCATCGTACGATAACTTTCACTTTAAATTTTACTAGTAACGAACCAAATAGTAGCATCGAAAAAGTCCCTAATTTCAAGAAAGCAAACTTCCATAAACTTAGAGCTATGTTTAAAGAAACTGACTGGAGCTTTTTAATTAACAATAACGACATAAATACATCTTGGAAGTTATTCGAAACCACTTACCTAAAAGCAGTGCAAGACTGCATACCATCGAAAATACGGCGTCCAGGCCATAATAATAAGCCCAAATGGTGGAATTTAGATATTTCAAACTGCCTGCTTGCTAAAAAAATTGCTAATGATAGATTAAAATCTTCACAAAATGACGAAGAACGGGTGAAATTTGTAGAGCTACGACGCAAAGCCAAAAAGTTAATTAAGCAAAGTAAAAAGACCTTAGAGTTACATATTGCGAATCAAAGTAAAACAAACCCGAAAGAATTCTATAGTTATATCAGAAAGAAAAAAGTAGTTACTTCAACTGTTGGACCGTTAGTCGATGAAAATGGAGAATACACCAAAGACGAAGTACAAATGAGTAATGCCCTGAATACCTTTTTTGCATCAGTTTTTACAACAGAAGACCTCAGTGATATCCCTACACCATCGCCGATTCAGATTGATAATTCAGATGTTTTAAGCAATATCACCGTTACAGAGAGAGAAGTATTGAATTGTTTAGATACACTCAAGGTAAATAAAACGCCTGGACCTGATACAATCTCGCCTAGAGTTCTAAAGGAAGCTAAGGATGAGCTCTCCAAACCACTGACATTACTATTCAATAAATCCTTGCAGTCTGGAACTATGCCTGATCAGTGGAAGCTAGCCAACGTAACACCGATATTCAAAAAAGGCAGCAAATCCCTACCCAGTAACTATCGTCCAATTAGCTTAACCTCAGTTGTATGTAAAATGCTAGAAACGGTCATACGAGACAGACTCGTAAATCACTTAGAGGAAAATAACATACTTAAAGATACTCAACACGGCTTTCGTAAAAAACGTTCCTGTTTAACAAACCTCTTAGACTTCTTCCACGATATCCTCAACCTCTACGATGAGAGTAAAGCTGTAGATATTATATACCTTGATTTTCAAAAGGCCTTTGACAAAGTTCCCCACAAACGTTTACTGCTAAAACTAAAAGCGCATGGAATACAAGATGGTGTGTTGAAATGGATAGAAAATTGGCTCAGCGACAGAAAGCAAAGAGTAGTCATAAACGGTAAGGCATCTAAATGGACCAATGTAAGTAGCGGGGTACCCCAGGGATCGGTACTAGGACCAATTCTCTTTCTAATTTACATCAACGACATAGATGAGGGTCTCACCTGCACAATCTCAAAATTTGCTGACGATACAAAAATTGCAAATAGCGTACTCTCAAAAGAACAAGTTGACGATATGCAACACAATCTAGATAAATTGTCATGTTAGGCCCAAATTTGGCAAATGAGTTTCAATGCGGATAAATGTAAAGTACTACATATCGGATACCTAAATGAGAAAGCAAACTATTCGATGAATGGCACTCAGCTTAAGAATGTAAACAGAGAAACCGATCTGGGAGTAACAATATCGAGTAACCTAAAACCGAGTCAACAATGTTCAGAAGTTGTTAAGAAGGCAAACAAAATAATTGGCTTTATAGGCAGGTCATTTGAGCATAAATCCAAAGACGTTATCCTAACCCTTTACAATTCCTTAGTCCGCCCTCTTCTGGAATACTGCGTTCAATCCTGGTGCCCTTATTACCAAAAAGATATAAACAAGCTAGAACGAGTTCAACGTAGAGTTACCAAAATGATACCTAGCCTAAAGAACAAACCATACGAAGAGCGTCTTAGAGAATTAAATCTATTTCCTTTAACCCAGCGCAGATTAAGAGGTGACTTAATTCAAGTGTTCAAAATCATCAAAGGCATCGACAATATGAACTGTAGTAAGTACTTCACTATCGACCAATCTAATTACACGCGGGGAAACGGTTGCAAAATTATTGGTAAATCTTTTAACTCACACGAATCTAAGAATTTCTTCTTCAATCGAGTCGTCAACTTGTGGAATGGGCTTCCCCGAAACGTTATAGAGTGCATCACTGTTGATTCATTTAAACTCCGCCTAGACAAATATCTCGCATCAAACCCGCGACTGACTGCGTTTGTAAATGAATAACTTTATTTTTATCCCCCCCTCAGTTACTAACCCATCTGTCCCCTACTAACTTCCTAATCCTGCCACGGACATTAGTTCCAGGGCAGTAATTCCCTTTCCAATGTTTCCTTACCCACTCTAAACCACTGTTTGGACACTTGATCCTCAGTGTTTTGGAGGACAAGCAACCTAGAAGGGTCACTAGATCTGTTGTTGCTTTATTTCCTTTGTACTCATTTGTACTCCTTTGTACTCCCTCTCTCTCAGCACGCTTATTCATGCCCTCTTTCACCCTAAGTTCTTGCTCGTAAAAACCTTCATCTTCCGCCTTGCTATAATGTCCACAATGTGAGATGTTATAATTATACAATGTTCATTTGTGTTAATTTCTGTAATCATCCCCACACTCTCCTTCTGTTCATTAATTAAAACTTAAAAGTGCGGACTCTTGGTAACTCGGGCTGTCACTCGTGAATGTGTGAACTAGGCTTTAGTTGCTAGTAATTATATAATTGGCTAAATAATGGATCACCACTCTAGTGGCGACTTGTGGGGTAATGGAAGCCCGTTCAACTCCCAATCCTTCGTGAATCTTTTCTTGCATAGTGTGTCGAGTTAATTGAAGAAGACTTGACATATGGTGGGTAAAAGATGAACCCACAGAAGTTTATCACAAAACATGTTGAATCGTCAACAACACTGACACAAATAACGATATAGTAACGTATATTATTTACTTTGTTGTGTTATAATATTCATGAAGATGACGGGCTAGAAGCTGGTATATCATGAATAATCAACTTAGTGTAATGTGTTATTATTTGATATTTTACACCTTAAGACGCTCCATCAAACGGTTAACGCTTATCCCTTTGACTTGTTAAAGGTGAATTACGGAGGCAGAATAAAAAATTTGAGTTACTCACATAAACCAAACTATATATGAATATAGTTATCCACAAATATACCAGACACTGATAGTTAGACATAATTCATAAGAACAAATGTATAATAATAGCAATACTCGAAAGCAAATAGGTAACTATTTTCCGCTACGATGATAGGCCCATCGTCTACTGGCGTCACCTGTAACCACAACAAACATGACACGAGGTAGAGGTCTCACAGATTCTCCCTATCACTAGTCCCGCTATTCACGATGATAAGCAAAATAAGAACAAATTATGATTATGAAGTGCTGGTTCCTGATGTATCATTTACACAGTATATTGTATTAATCCACTTATGAGTCTGTGTTTACTAGGCTAGGGCATTAATTCTCAGCTGACGAAAATAGATTCCACAGCAGACCATACAAAATGTCTACGTTCATCAATAGGCTATAATTTAGAAATACTTTGCGAGTTGAGAATTAGCCGTGGGGTTCTTGGTTGGATTTTCTCTGATAGGGATGTGGTTGACGCTCTGTATAAAAGGGTTTGGTTGATTACATCAGGCAAGGTTTACCTTGATGATAAAGGCTAGACTAGGGCTACACACTTCGATCATTCTTACCTTGGTATGAGATGCTTACATAGCCTAGGCTAGACACCTCGTCATTCTTACCTTGGAATGAGATGCTTACATAGCCTAGGCTAGACACCTCGTCATTCTTACCCTGGTATGAGATGCTTACATAGCCTAGGCTAGACACCTCGTCATTCTTACCTTGGTATGAGATGCTTACATAGCCTAGGCTAGAAACTTCGATCATTCTTACCTTGGTATGAGATGCTTACATAGCCTAGGCTAGACACCTCGTCATTCTTACCTTGGTATGAGATGCTTACATAGCCTAGGCTAGACACCTCGTCATTCTTACCTTGGTATGAGATGCTTACATAGCCTAGGCTAGACACCTCGTCATTCTTACCCTGGTATGAGATGCTTACATAGCCTAGGCTAGACACCTCGTCATTCTTACCCTGGTATGAGATGCTTACATAGCCTAGGCTAGACACCTTGTCATTCTTACCCTGGTATCAGATGCTTACATAGCCTAGGCTAGACACCTCGTCATTCTTACCCTGGTATGAGATGCTTACATAGCCTAGGCTAGACACCTTGTCATTCTTACCCTGGTATGAGATGCTTACATAGCCTAGGCTAGACACCTCGTCATTCTTACCCTGGTATGAGATGCTTACATAGCCTAGGCTAGACACCTTGTCATTCTTACTCTGGTATGAGATGCTTACATAGCCTAGGCTAGACACCTCGTCATTCTTACCCTGGTATGAGATACTTACATAGCCTAGGCTAGACACCTCGTCATTCTTACCCTGGTATGAGATGCTTACATAGCCTAGGCTAGACACCTCGTCATTCTTACCCTGGTATGAGATGCTTACATAGCCTAGGCTAGACACCTCGTCATTCTTACCCTGGTATGAGATGCTTACATAGCCTAGGCTAGACACCTCGTCATTCTTACCTTGGTATGAGATGCTTACATAGCCTAGGCTAGACACCTCGTCATTCTTACCTTGGTATGAGATGCTTACATAGCCTAGGCTAGACACCTCGTCATTCTTACCCTGGTATGAGATGCTTACATAGCCTAGGCTAGACACCTTGTCATTCTTACCCTGGTATGAGATGCTTACATAGCCTAGGCTAGACACCTCGTCATTCTTACCCTGGTATGAGATGCTTACATAGCCTAGGCTAGACACCTCGTCATTCTTACCCTGGTATGAGATGCTTACATTCAGAAATTTCGAAGCACAGTTAGCCTAGGCCTACATTCTAAAACAGGGCGGGATCCAGGACTTTTGAAAAGGGGGGCGAGGTGTTGAGAAGGGACTATGAGGGGTGTCGCCCCCCGGCCGTCGACGAAACATCATAGACGTGACTCAAACATCAGATATTCATGTTATTTTTCTAGTTAGGTCTTGTAACTTTTCGTCGATATGCCAATACAAAACATAAACAAGTTTGCAGCAGCACTACTTCAGAAACACTAGGTTATAATCAATGATCCATACAAAAGTTATTCATGAAGCTAGGCCCTACTAAATATTTGGTTGTCATGTATGTAAATGGAGCCAGGACATCACCCCTAACATATACAAATAGGCCTAATACCCAACTGTGAAAAATAGGGGAGGGGCGTACGCCCCCCACCTAAATCCGGCCCTGTAAAACTTGTAATTATCTTGGTGTAGTGACTTGACTAGGCCTAGTTTAAGCTACTGAACACAGCGGGTAAACCAATAGGAAGAGGTAACCACCTTTGGGAAGATAGGATAAGATTGGGTTAGGTATAGGCGAGGATAGTTAATATTAGATTAAACCAATGGATACTCTTAACGTACACTTTAAAATATTTTGGGTTAGCATAGCCTAATGGTATTCCAAACTTCCTAGGATAGCCTATATCTTTTAGATATTAGAACTGTGCCACTGGAAGAATTGTCAGTCGAAGTAAATACTAATTTTAATGTTCAACCAGAACTAAGCCTAGGCACATTATGTGCTATGACATTATGAGGTAATATAGTATTACAAAATTAAATTAGGGTAAAATACATTACCCAATGGTAAAATTAGTTCGAGGCTTTGTTAATATCTAGCCTACTAAATGGATTGGGGGAGACCTGATTATTCAACTAGGTATGTCACGTAGGCCTATTTGGAGTTTGTAAATAGGCCTAGACCCTATATATGTTAGGCTATTAAGCATATTATTTATTTATTTTTAAGAACAGTTCTAATACCCAAAGCAAAGCCTGCAAATTAACACTTAAAGATGTAGTTGGTATAAACTAGCACCAGGTTATGATGCTCAGACCAAATTCATGTAGGATATATCACTCCAATTAGACAATTCCTGAAAGCCACCTAACTTTATGATGATATCTGACTACTGACAGTTACATGACTTGACTTTGCACCTCCTCACCGAACACTATCCTTGTGAGGGCCCTGGCCCAGAGAGCTAGTATAAAATAAACACATCAACAACAACAATCCAGGATGCTTCTCTAAAATACGTCTGGTCTGGCTTCAAGTAAAACGAAATTAATCAAAGTATTCTCACTGTATTGCTTTGAGTGAGCTTTGGTATAATTCACTGGTGCCCTAGAAAGATTATTATACCATACAGTCACACAGTTCGCCATTATTAATGAATGAATGTCACAGAGGGTATCATCCCATCTTTACTTATATGGGTTTGTTTACTATCTTCAAATTCTCCCGGTCACAGTTTACGTCACGAGCCTGCATAGCCAATCAACACACACCTTCTCTCCCAGCTGTTTTCTGTCATCAAGCTTCAACTACGCGCCAGAAAAACAATGATTGCATATTTGTATTATTAGAAGGTCTATTTATAGCACCGTAACGTTCAGTAATGCAACATATCTTGACCATTACTACATTGTAAAATAATAATTGCAGCACTGATTTGCTTCCGTAATTCACCTTTAAACTATGTACGGAGAAAGTATTAAAACAATGATGTTAATGCTCGGCCTTGATCACACACTCATACATGTTACCTCATTAGCTACCAAACTGATTGTAACTACGTCTTCTTCTTCTGGTATAATGATCTGCTGAGATTTATCCAAAGCCATAAAGGTGTTCAAGTAATCTCCCTTTAACTGGTGTTGAGAATGTTATGGTTCATCAACAAGCGAACCGACCTAATACAATATAAGCACCTCATAAATTGGTTGATCACTTAGGCTCTCACGGTTGTGTATTATGCACAGTATAGTTATGAGGTACTCACAACATTAGGTATCTGATATCTAAAATGTTTGGTTTGCTCTGCTAAAAACGAACATTGAAGGCTCTTGAAAAGTGTTGTGACGTGCAAAGTACACAAGTCATGTACAGTACAGTTGGTCAAAGCTCCAGCTGACCCACCCTCGCTCTGGGGCTCGCAGAATTAGCTGGCAATACTGGTGTAGTTGCCAATCAGTGGCTATAATAACTTTACTATTTAAGCAAATCTACGAACTTTGGGTGACTGTTCCGGATCATACATAGCGATGTATGCATTTGTATTTGAGATAGGCTTAATTTCCCTTGTTTAGTATATGTTCTAACAATGATATACCCGAACTCAGATCTACCAATCCCAATCTTTGTAAGACACACCTCCTTCCTACACCAGTATTGCCAGATAACTCTGCGAGCCCCAGAACGATGGTGGGTCAGCTGGAACTTTGACCAACTGTACCTATTTGTTGGGCCTGTGTACTTTCATATATATATATATATATATATATATATATATATATATATATATATATATATATATACTGTATATATGTGTGTGTGTATTTTTTACAGACTTTATAATTATTATTTTGGAACACCCTGATTTACACACACACACAAAGATGGACATTTTAATCCACTGGGAGGATTTTGGATGCAGCTGATAACCCTCAACTTCCCTATAAAAGGAGAACCCATTACATATAATAATTATGTATTCATCACATCCATTATGCCACAGCCCTCAGAGACCAGTTCCTCATTCCAGTCAGTTACCAAGTATTACCCTACTCATATATATTCATATATCTCGCAAATACATTAATAACTCAGATTAGGATCGTAATTCAGGAACCCAAGATAAGTTTCATGTTGGTATGATGCTTCAAATGGAAAGACACAATCACAAGGTTCTAAAGGAAAGACATAATCACAAGCTCCTATGTCTACTATAATAGAACATTATTCATAATGCAATTTGCAGGCGTTAGTTTACCTAACTCATTCTATCAGATGATCACGCTTGCTATTATGGGTCTCTTCAAAAAAACTAGTAACGTAAGTAATACTTGTGACGCATGCCGAGTATGAGCATGCTGTACAGAACGCTCAGTCAGGCCCCACTCTCGCTAGGATCGTCAGGGCAGGAACTTTGGCTGTAGTCTGTGTAGAGTTTCCTAACTCAGTTTATGTGAACCGTTGTACTATAAGTATTATAATTATGTATTTTGTTTTCTTCTAAGTCAACGAGTTCTATTTTAAATCATTAGTTATAAGTGTTGTGTGTGGGACTTATTGGTAATGATGAGAGGAGAGAGAGTGCGTAACGGGGGGAACAGTGAGTGCGCCACGCGGGCAGGTAGGCCTAATTCCCTCCTCCCTCCTCCCTCCTCCTTCTCAGCGCGTGGGAAATCCTTTGTCGATCCCAGATTGAGAGAATATGACGTCATGATTACCAGTGGGCGGTCCTTAAGTAGTTTGAGATATGCCGCTAGAGGGCCGAGTATAAAAAGAGAGGTTCTTGCCACCATTCTTCAGAACTCATCAGGCAGAGCGACTTCTCATATCCCTTGCAACTATCCATATTCTTCCGACTGATGTGAACTTTCTCTACTCTCTGAACAGCCTATCTTCTTCTCTTCTCGTCCCTTTTTAACCAATGACCCCTTTGGTGCAGATTTAGTCAGCCAAAGTATTATCGCTTGAGTTCTCACGAGATAAGTGCCTGTTAGATAGCCTATTTTTGGAAGGGTTAACTAGAATAGGATTGATTGATGTTTGTTGCACTCGTATATGCATTTCCCTGTGTGCGATTATTCATGTTCCTGTTTTCTGCTGGTTTAGGCAATGCTAGACTGGGATAGGGTTTCTGAGTTGTGATTTCCTATGAGTACTAGGTTGCGGTTGAACCAGTACAATTGCAACGGAGACGTGGAACGCCTAGGTGGTCTTTCTGACTGTGTACCGTGGGAGTTTAGCACTGTGTTGCGAGTGAGGGCTTTTGCCTCTGCCACCCAACACTGTGCTATCTCATTTGCTTGACTTTGAGAGGATCGCCAGGAGAGAACCAGATACTAGTGATCTGGATCTCTCAAGAGAGCATCCCGTCAATTAACGTAATTTGGCCGCACAGTCTTAAGGACCTCGCTAGGCTACGAGCCGCTTGCTCAGCCATTGTTTCCTAACCTTAGATATCCCAGCTAGACTTTGCTCGACCAGCAGATACAGCATAGTATTGAAGCTTCTCCTTATGTATGTTATTGTTTAAGCACTATTGATTTCATGTGTGGCACGCTTAGCTACTTTAGAGATTAGTGGCCCACGAGCACAATCCTAGTAGGCTATTGCCAGTGCATTGTCGGAGTACTTCTTCTAAATGTTTGCCATTTACTATTGTTTATTCTTATAATTCTTCTTATGTCAACTTAAAGCCTTTAATTGCCAGTGTGTTACTTATTGAATTGCTGTTCAAAATCCGATACTTACTTCTTACGAGTATTCGAGAAGCATCTAACTTTATCAGAAGATTCCTTGCTTGATGCTCGAGGACTATTGTTTAACGTAACGTAATAGTGCCGATCCGAAGTAGAGGGTGGAGGACTTCTTAAGTTCTTAGTCAAGGGTGGATTACTTCGGCTTCGGCCAACACTATTCTTTAGTGTTGTAGTGCTTTCTTCTTTGTTTGATTGTTGACCAGACTAGATAACTCCCGTCTTGTTATTAGTCTGTTGTGTGAAACGCTAGTACCGAGTTCTTGTATACCCCGTTATAGCAGATAGAACTCTGGAGGGTAGTGGCGTTTTTTGTTCGGCTGGCAGTACTCTGGGGTTGGGATCGTGTGTTTCCGTTGTGGCAGCGAGCCATACTCGAGTCCTGTGTAAGAGCCCTAGTGTACCCGAGTGCCCGGTCGTAACAAATGGCGACCTTGCTTAGGATTTTGTGAACAGTATAATTTTTTGCAGAGTTGTACAACATTTGTTTGTTCGTACTTTAGCGTACATATTGAAGAATATTTTTTTTTGTAAGGCAATTAGGAGAGCATTTAAGAGACTCCAGTTAATTTAGTAATTAGTGCTTACATAAGGGAGTTTAACACTTTTGTCTCGAGAATTTTTTGTGAACTTCAGTATGTCGTGCCCTAGTATTGACGAGGAGCGAGAGATGCCAGTTGAAGAGGTGCCGTTAGTAATCAGTGAGGAGGATGCTAGAGTTTTTGTGAGTAAGCGGTACCACGTGACGGAGGAGAGGTTGACTGGGGTGAATATTTATGGCTTGCACCTGATAGCCAAGGTTTTGGGTCTATCCAATGTAGGAGGGATGTCCAAGGGGGAGCTGATTTCCTGGGTGTTGCGTGGGCGACATGGGGTTTCGGAGGAGAGGGCGTTTGGGGGGGTTCCTCCCCAGATCCCCTCTCACTCGACTCCCACAGTGCCGTCCACTCAAGTACCGGAGGTTAGCACCCTCCCACAGAGGGATGAGAATTGGAAGATTGGAGTGCCCTCGGGCGGTGCGTATGGTGGTTCCCCAGTTTTTGCCCCCCCCTCCTTCAGTAGTGGCAGCTCCCTCTTCCTGCCTGTCTCCAGATATGATATTTAGACTTGAGCTTGCTAAAATTGAGGCTGAGTCTAGGAAGCAGGAGAAGGAGATTGAGGCTGAGTCTAGGAGGCAGGAGAATGAGACTAGGAGGCACGAGGCTGAGCTTAGGTACGACTCAGAGAAATATTGTGCTCAAATAGATTTAGATAAGACTCGTGCAGAATCGACAGGGACTCGGATGGGCCGTGAGGGCCAAGTAAGAGAACAGTCCTTGTCCCACTTAGTCAAGTTGGTGCCGGCATTTAGTGAAACTGAAGTCACAGAATTTTTTAATCGTTTTGAGAAGAAGTGTAGGGAGCATAATTGGCCTGAAGAGAAGTTGGCAGCTCTGGTCTCCTCAAGACTTACGGGTAAGGGTCTGAAGGCTTATGATGCACTACCTTTAGAGTCTTGCATTGACTACCCAGTATTGAAGAGAGCTGTCCTACGGGCATACGAGTTGCAACCAGAAACATATCGATTGAAGTTTCGGGGTGTTACGAAGACTAGGGAGGCGACCTTTCTTGAACATGCCCGGGACTTAAAAGATGCACTTACAAACTGGACACGTTCTGAGAAAGCTGAGACGGCCGAACAGTTGACTGAGCTGTTTCTGCTCGAGCAGTTTTATAAGTGTACTGGTGCAGATATGACTTTAACTATTAAAGAAAAGAACCCTAAAACTCTACAGGAGGCAGCTGAGATGGCTGACCTCCGGCTATCACTAATTCGTGGGTGCGGGTCTGCCCAGCGTAGTGAGGCAGGTAACAAGGGGCGTGACGCCCCACCCCCCCGAGTTAGTGATATACATTATGCAAACAAGTACAAGAGCTATGATACCATAGCTAACATACCATTAGCCGTCCGGCTGGCTCAGTTGACAGCGTGCCTGATTCCCATCTCAAGGTCTCGCGTTCAATCCCCGCTCAGATTGAAATGTTTTTCTGGGATATAGCCGGCGGTTACCATCTCCCCATGAGCAAGGGGGATGGGTAATGGTCTCTGGTAGACTAAAGAAAGCCAAGCGCTTGTGAATCCTCGAAGGAGGAGATACGGGCGCTATATAAGTAACCAGAAGATTATTATTATTATTATTATTACCAAGACTGACCACAAGACTAGCACCGTCCCATTTAAGAAGGGGCCGGGCCCTTCCCAGTACCAAGGGAAGCCCAGAGGGGAGTTGGAGTGTTATCATTGTCATGAAAAGGGGCACTTTGCAAGAGTCTGTCCTAGCAAACCACCTACAGCAGCTGTGTCTTTGGCCTGCAACATTGGTGTGTCTCCGAAGTCTTCTGAGTTTGCCCGGGGCAGTTCGTCAGAGGCTGAGGCACAGCCAATGCAGAAGCACCTGGGAGGCTCGAACCCTGCTCAGGATGTTTTTTGCGACCATAGAGGACGGGGTTGCGTGATGTGGGCGGGGCGCAAGCATGGAGTAGAGGTCTTGCGTGATACAGGTGCTTCCCAGACTCTGATGAATAACTTGACTGGCTACCCTATAAATGCGGCTCGGGTGGTAGTGGTGCAGGGTATTAATGCAACTCGGTCATACCCGCTGGTGCGGTTGGAGTTGGAGGTGGATGGTGTGACACGTGAATTGGATGTCGGGATTGTGGAGAAACTGCCAGTGGAGGGCGTCGACCTTCTTCTCGGCAACGACTTTGCAATGCCCGCTTCTGAGGTTCTACCCTTAGTCGTTGCCGCGAGGCCGGCCGACGTGAGTGGGGGAGAACAAGAGTGGGTCGAGCGGTGCCAGACACAACCCATGGCGTGTGTTGTCACCCGAGCTCGGGCAGCTAAAGTGTCACAGCCTAGTCCTCCGTCTTCAGACCAGCAGAGGAACGATCAACAGGAGGAGGCTAAAGCTGGAGTTGGTTTTAAGAGTTTTGACTCGGCGGCTCTCCTGGGTGATTCAGTATTGGCACCTATGTTAGAGTCTGGAGAGGCCCCAGGACCTGTCACAGCTAGTGAGGAGGTAGGGCCGGAAGAGACTCCGAGGCAGCAACGTTGCACACGGAGAGAAGAAAGGGTTGCTCAGTTTGATATTGGGGAAGGACTTGGGTTGCTTCGGAAGCATCTAGACAAGTTGGTTCCCTCAGATATTTGTAAACTGCAGTTGGAGGATCCGGAAGTTCAGAAGTGTGGTAATGGTGCTGTCGAGATTAAACACGAGGACGGGGAAGCATGTCATGTGAACCTGTTGGAGGAGTTTGTGAGGCAACCACCTGAGCAGCCTACTGTCCCTGCGTTGGTCTGCCGCAGCCAAGGTGGAGAAGGAGAGGGGGGCAGTAGGGCACAGGTGGAGGAGAGTAGGGATTGTCATGTCTCGGCGAAGCAGTGGGCGGGGGACACGAGTCTGGTGGCTGTGGAAGCGCTAGAGCACCTGCCTGAGCAGCAGTGTGCAGCACTCCAGCACCAGCTCGGTTCATACCCCACTGGTCGTGCCGAGCCCCTGAGTCTCACAACTCGGACGGTGCGAGATGTTCCGCGGGCAGGTCACGTGAATGTTAAAAGACCGTTAGCCTCGTTGTTTCGGTGGTTCAAGGTGGGCGACGAGGCTTTGGCATGGTTGCCAGGTCAGGGTCGACCCATGGCTGCCAAGGGTGGTGGTCAAAAGGAGGACATTGAGCAGATTGGTAAGGCCGGCTGTGGTATCGCAGTGCCCGGTCGTCGCATAGCCTCCCAATGCTGCTCTAGTCTAATGCAACAGCCCTACCATAGACCGACTGTATCTGGACATGTCGCTGAAAGCGGTGATGCTGCGCAGGCAGATGTCGTCACAAGGAATGCGGGGGTGCGCATGTACGGTATCGGCGGGGAAACCTTAGCAATAATGAACTATGGGAGTGACTGCACAGGTGGTACTGATTGTCCCTCTCATGACCTGGCTGTTCTAGGGACGAAGGTGGAGAAGGAGGGAGACTACAGGTTAGAAGCTGCGGTCTCGGCTGGGTTGTGGGAGGGCACTAGGCATGTTGTTCGTGGAGACAGTGCAAGGCAGTTGTTTATTAGGCTATGGCAGTACTTTCGCATGTTTGTTGCTTCTTCAGACCTGATGTACGGGGTAGAATCCGACATGCAGGCTGGAGATCGTGCAAGGCTCAGTTTAATTCCCTACCGTATAAATCCTGCTCGACAGCCTATGGTGCAAGCAGAGCTGGATTACGTGTGGACGAAGGGTCTGAGGGATAAGGAATGTCGTGAGTGGTCGTTGCTTGTAACTTTGTCCGAGCGTGCTAAAGAGGTATGTGGTTTTGTTGTGGACGGGAGTACCTACCAGTGCAATGTTATGCCTGACGGACTTAAGAATGCACTAGCAACGTTTCAGAACCTGATGAATGAAAGTGAAAAGGACAATGATGCGCTGGGGCATTTCGAGGTCTATGTTCCAGCCTATGGTCCGGTCGTTGTAGTTTACCCAGATCATCACCCTCTCAAGATCTTGGACCAGTTTCACAATCGGAATATGAGGCTGACCAGGTGGTCACTAAGGTTATTGGTATATAACCTGGACATACGCCATATTGCCGGTTGTGACAACGAGGTTGCAGATGGTCGTTCAAGGGTATATGATCCTGGGTAGATTGACACACGGGTAGCCTCCTGCTTTAGTTTGAGTAGTATTTTGCGCTTGGTGCTTGTTGGCTCGCGGTTGTAGCCCAGCGTATTGGGTCGTAAAGCAGGAGTTGAGCGTTTGGTATAGAAGAAAAAATAGGCTGCCCTTATAGTGCACCCGGAAAAAAACATTAAAATATAAAAATCATAAAAAAAAAAAAAAAAAACTCTTTCTTTTAATATAGATAATTGTATAAGTTTGTCATAGCCTATAGAGTTTGAGTAGTCCACGAACTATCAAACGGCTGAGCTGCTGTAAGCTCGCTCTGGGAGCATGATATTATGTCTTTTGCTATTGTCGGGAGGAGTTATGAAATGTGAATTTTTTTTTATATAAGATGTGTTTTAGTGATAAACTCAGCGTTGTTTTAGTGCCATGCGGTCGCTGGGTGTGAGGGGTTTGATGAGGTTCTGCGTGTCAGATTTTAGCTCAGGGTTGAGCAAGTAAAATCTTGGGGGAGGTGTGACGCATGCCGAGTATGAGCATGCTGTACAGAACGCTCAGTCAGGCCCCACTCTCGCTAGGATCGTCAGGGCAGGAACTTTGGCTGTAGTCTGTGTAGAGTTTCCTAACTCAGTTTATGTGAACCGTTGTACTATAAGTATTATAATTATGTATTTTGTTTTCTTCTAAGTCAACGAGTTCTATTTTAAATCATTAGTTATAAGTGTTGTGTGTGGGACTTATTGGTAATGATGAGAGGAGAGAGAGTGCGTAACGGGGGGAACAGTGAGTGCGCCACGCGGGCAGGTAGGCCTAATTCCCTCCTCCCTCCTCCCTCCTCCTTCTCAGCGCGTGGGAAATCCTTTGTCGATCCCAGATTGAGAGAATATGACGTCATGATTGCCAGTGGGCGGTCCTTAAGTAGTTTGAGATATGCCGCTAGAGGGCCGAGTATAAAAAGAGAGGTTCTTGCCACCATTCTTCAGAACTCATCAGGCAGAGCGACTTCTCATATCCCTTGCAACTATCCATATTCTTCCGACTGATGTGAACTTTCTCTACTCTCTGAACAGCCTATCTTCTTCTCTTCTCGTCCCTTTTTAACCAATGACCCCTTTGGTGCAGATTTAGTCAGCCAAAGTATTATCGCTTGAGTTCTCACGAGATAAGTGCCTGTTAGATAGCCTATTTTTGGAAGGGTTAACTAGAATAGGATTGATTGATGTTTGTTGCACTCGTATATGCATTTCCCTGTGTGCGATTATTCATGTTCCTGTTTTCTGCTGGTTTAGGCAATGCTAGACTGGGATAGGGTTTCTGAGTTGTGATTTCCTATGAGTACTAGGTTGCGGTTGAACCAGTACAATTGCAACGGAGACGTGGAACGCCTAGGTGGTCTTTCTGACTGTGTACCGTGGGAGTTTAGCACTGTGTTGCGAGTGAGGGCTTTTGCCTCTGCCACCCAACACTGTGCTATCTCCTTTGCTTGACTTTGAGAGGATCGCCAGGAGAGAACCAGATACTAGTGATCTGGATCTCTCAAGAGAGCATCCCGTCAATTAACGTAATTTGGCCGCACAGTCTTAAGGACCTCGCTAGGCTACGAGCCGCTTGCTCAGCCATTGTTTCCTAACCTTAGATATCCCAGCTAGACTTTGCTCGACCAGCAGATACAGCATAGTATTGAAGCTTCTCCTTATGTATGTTATTGTTTATGCACTATTGATTTCATGTGTGGCACGCTTAGCTACTTTAGAGATTAGTGGCCCACGAGCACAATCCTAGTAGGCTATTGCCAGTGCATTGTCGGAGTACTTCTTCTTAATGTTTGCCATTTACTATTGTTTATTCTTATAATTCTTCTTATGTCAACTTAAAGCCTTTAATTGCCAGTGTGTTACTTATTGAATTGCTGTTCAAAATCCGATACTTACTTCTTACGAGTATTCGAGAAGCATCTAACTTTATCAGAAGATTCCTTGCTTGATGCTCGAGGACTATTGTTTAACGTAACGTAATAGTGCCGATCCGAAGTAGAGGGTGGAGGACTTCTTAAGTTCTTAGTCAAGGGTGGATTACTTCGGCTTCGGCCAACACTATTCTTTAGTGTTGTAGTACTTTCTTCTTTGTTTGATTGTTGACCAGACTAGATAACTCCCGTCTTGTTATTAGTCTGTTGTGTGAAACGCTAGTACCGAGTTCTTGTATACCCCGTTATAGCAGATAGAACTCTGGAGGGTAGTGGCGTTTTTTGTTCGGCTGGCAGTACTCTGGGGTTGGGATCGTGTGTTTCCGTTGTGGCAGCGAGCCATACTCGAGTCCTGTGTAAGAGCCCTAGTGTACCCGAGTGCCCGGTCGTAACATACTTCAACTAATTCAAAGTATATACAGGTTTACCTGACTTTTAATTAATTGTTATCAATTTAACAAGGGTCTGTCCAATTCAAAGCGATCATTGAAAAACATATTACCCATATAATTACTAATGGTTCCTTTGTAAACTTATACCGTATATGTTCAGTCAAAATATTACTATAATCGCGCAACTATATATTGAACCGTCAATAATTAGTTAAACTATAGGGTCTTATTGGGTCGTTTCAGTTAGAGAGAGAGAGGGAGGGAGGGAGATAGAGATGGCCAGAGCAACATATTAAAGTTTATCGATCTACCTGATAAGTATAGTAGGTGAGAATGAAGGTGGTCAATAGTGTGATCAACAAGAGGGTAGGGAGGGCTGAGGACATAAACAATAGATTTAGCTGTAACACAGGGTAATATTTAAAATAATTGAGCACCATTGAAGAAGAATAAGTTAATGTGTAGCAATTACAAGGAATCTGGTTAATATATCAGTAAATTCAACAGAGACGGTCTAGACAGAAAACATTTACAGTCAAAAACAAAAAGACATACAAGAGCACAGGACAATAATTAGTATTACTGAACAACTTGAAGGCATCATACATGGCTGGGAAAGAACAGTGAGAGTGAAGCAAGGAAATGATTACAAACATGATAACTGGGGATAAACATTTTGTAAGACAATTCCAGTAAATTACGCAAGGGAAAGCCATGATCATGGTCTAATCTTAAGTAGCCGTAAGAGATACATTATGTAGTAATGTTAGAACACTGAAGTACAAGTATATGTAAAGTGTATATCGGGATAGACTACACATCCAAAGAAGAATGATGACGAGGAAAGTAAAGTTATTATTAAGGAAAATATCGACACATGGTAAAGGAGAGAGGAATGCCAACACATCATTTAAGGAAGTAGATACAGAACTGGTCATGGAAGTAAGACGATCTCAACATTTGGAAAATCTTGGTAAATCATTAACAAATACAGACACTACAGAAGAGGTAGAAATAGTAATGGTAGAATGAATCAAGAAGCCCAACCATTAGGAGAACATAAGACAAAAAGTACAGCCACAGGGAATGTAAAGAGAACATAAAACACTTCAGAGAGAGGCAGCAGCTACTACAGTGAAGTAATTTATATAAGACAGATGGTAATGGTACCGTGACAGGTAAGGTGTAATGATAATACAACAGGTAATGTAGGATTATCATATTACCTATACAACAAGTGGTTGACTCGAATTATGCAGTTCTTGTCTTTGGTGTGCTTATGCATCTAGTTTGTGATGGGTTGGGTTTAGTTTACCCTGAAATACACTGTACAATCTTGCGCAATGTTAGAGACTCATACACGATCAACAAATTCATATATTAAATTCCATATATACAAATGCATAATGTATACATGTCCTTCACAATGAATAATATATACATGTCCTTCACAATGAATAATGTATACATGTCCTTCACAATGAATAATATATACATGTCCTTCACAATGAATAATGTATACATGTCCTTCACAATGCATAATGTATACATGTCCTTCACAATGAATAATGTATACATGTCCTTCACAATGAATAATGTATACATGTCCTTCACAATGCATAATGTATACATGTCCTTCACAATGAATAATGTATACATGTCCTTCACAATGAATAATATATACATGTCCTTCACAATGAATAATGTATACATGTCCTTCACAATGAATAATGTATACATGTCCTTCACAATGCATAATGTATACATGTCCTTCACAATGAATAATGTATACATATCCTTCACAATGAATAATGTATACATGTCCTTCACAATGAATAATGTATACGTGTCCTTCACAATGCATAATGTATACATGTCCTTCACAATGAATAAATCACCAACCTATATAGTCAATACAAAAGTCGTTTTTGCTTACCTTTTTCATACTGTGATAATTATTATTAATATATGAGATGCCGAAGTCTCCAACCAGGGTGCAGAAACACCATCAAGATCAATCCACACAAAACACCCGGAGGCACTGGAGAGAGACTATGGCAACTTAGGAAAAAATAAAAACATACACTGTATACTGTACTGTACATATACACATATTAAACACAGATAACATATTATGCAGTGGAGGATATCAAGCTTAAATATAATACAATAAAATATAATAAAATAAGTTTAAAAATTAGAATTAATGCTGCAAAAAAGCATTAACTCTAGACTTAAAAATGGAGATATTAGCTGAATTGACTAGCTCATTTGGCAACTTATTCCACAAGTCAACCATGGCCGGCACAAAACACCGTGAAAACTGTGTAGTAGAAAAATTAACACGGCTCATGGCAAGATAATTAAGATTGCTTGTGAATCTAGTTGCACGAGCCCGACATAGGGCCCAGGCAGAACCCCATGTAAGGGATGCTGAGGGTTGTTAAAAATTTTAAATAAAAGACTAAGGGCACCAACTTTACGTCGATGACACAGATCAAGAGACAAATAAGGTAGAATAAAACTGATGGAATTTAGCGACCTGTCAAGCAACTTGAGATGGCAGTCAGCTGCTGACAACCAGACAGGTGAGCAGTACTCGAAATGTGGCAAAATAAAAGCATAAAAAGACTTGATAACTGTGGCGTCACAAGCAAATGTTTTATAAACCTTGCGAAGCAGACCAATTTTTTGGGAAATGGAAGAGGAGAAAGAACGAATATGCTTTTCAAAAGTAAGTTTGGGATCAAGAGTAACTCCTAACAAATGCAGAGTATCCACATTCTCAATTTGCTCGCCAGAAACTTGTAGATAAGGATGGGGAGGATCCAAGGTACGAGATCTGCTGATGATAATGGAGTGTGTTTTACAAGCATTAAGTTTCATGCCCCAAAGTTCACACCATGATGTAATTTTGGCTAAATCCCTATTCAGAGCAGTAGCAATTACGTGTCGATAAAGATAATTTAAACATTACACAATGTAAGCCTACAGTTCTGTCAACTGTTACACCACACAACCCTGCTTAGATTGTTGGAAATAATTTACCATAGGTATTTATTAATGTGTTATAATTACTGAAGAAACTTTATTGTATACATACACAATTTGATACATAATTAACAGAGTAAAGAATTTCAATCATATTTTGCGTATTTCCTCGTGAATCAAATTTCATAATATACAGTACAGTGATTTCCCGTGGTAGTATCTGTTGAATGACACGAACTAACACGCCCGTATCTACGTAAATGTACTTGCATGATTGTGTTCCATAAAGGGTGCAGGAGTTAGTTACATTCAATTTGCCGAGATGAGGTTATCATAATACACAAATGGGATAACACAACCGTTATGAACGCCATAAAGGATATTACAGTCTTCCAGTACTCGTTAATTTGATATTAATATGCTTGCGGTTTTTGTAAAATTAAGATTATGCTGTTATCAACTCTGCTTAAGCAGCGTGGTATCGCCCCCCGTATAGTGGTGCATGCTAACCGAAATGTCTGTCTGTCTGTCTGTCTGTCCATCCGAGAACTCCTCCTAGACCGTTTGACGGATTTTCACCAAACTTCACACAAACCTTCAGTGCGTGAATTCGACGGTAATTAAAACAATATTTTTTGAATTTGTGCAATAGTTATGCTCTTAGGTCCTAAACATTATTTTGCCCCCCCCCCCCCCCCCCCACACACACTTCAGGACCCCCACCGCCCACCCTGTACCTATTCCCTGTGTGTGTGAGTGCCCCGTAGGGGGCCACACATCACAGAAGGCCACACATCATACACATGTCTGAGATGTGAGGATAATAGTGAGACGTATGTCTGGCTTTCCGAAAACTCCTCCTAGACCGTTCGACGGATTTTCACAGAAACTTCTAACGAACATTCGGTGCGTGAATGCGACGGTCAGTCAAAAATTATGTTTTGAATTTGTGCAATACTTATGAATTTATAGGTTTAAACATTTGTTTTGCCCCCCCCCCCCCCCCCCCCCGCCCGTACTCACTCCCCACTCTCTAGCAATGATGATGGCATTCCGAAAGCCACACATCATACAATGTCTCAGATGTGATGATGATAGTGAGACGTATGTCTGTCTTTCCGAAAACTCCTCCTAGACCGTTCGACGGATTTTCACACAAACTTCTAACGAACATTCGGTGCGTGAATGCGACGGTAATTTAAAAAAAAAAAAAAATGAATTTGTGCAATAGTTATGATTTTAGGTCTAAAATATGGTTTTGCCCCCCCCCCCCCCCCTCAACCAGCCCCCCCTCTACCTATTCCCAAGCAATGATGATGGCGTTCTGTGTGTGTGTGCTCCGTAGGGGCACACTCACACAGAACGCCACAGAATGCCATCACACACAGAACGCATTCGTTTTGGGGGCGAAATTTCTCGCCCCGCATTTGTTAGGTTAATTTATTTTTGTTGACAGAAGTGATAGTAGTAATAATGGGGATGATGGTATTTGTAGTGATAATGGTGATAATAGTAGTGATAATGGTAATTGTAGTGATAATGGTGATAATAGTAGTTATGATGGTTGAAGTTGTAGTGATGATGACAGCAGTGATGATGCTAGTGGTGATGATTACAGTAGTCGATATGACGGTGACAGTACTAGTAGTAGTGATGATGGTCATAATAGTGATGATAGTCATAATAGTAGTGATGATGGTGACAAGCAATGATGATAGTTGTAGTGATAATGATGACAGTAGCGATGATGGTGACTGTATTAGTGATGATGGTGAGTAGTACTGATTATGGTGAAAATTGTAGTGATGATGGTAAGAGTAGTAGTGATGACTATAATAATAGTAGTGCTGATGATAGTAATGGTGATAGTGACTAGTAGTGATGATGGCGACGCATCGCAGAGTTGGGTATGCCGTTTTGATTTTGGGCAAAACGGCACGTCTACTTTATTCATATTATAGTTTGATAATGGTAGTTTTGATTGTGTTTTGTTAGGTACAAAAATATATCACATTAATTTAGATTGTCTCGTTTTTTAAACGTTATTGAATAACTAAAATGAATTGTTCAAGTACAAAATATACATTATTATATGCCATACAGTATACTGTACTATCATTGCATATTCTAAAGGTTCTTAAAATCATTGAAGCGAGTCTATAATGTCACGGACAAAATAATAGACGGACAACCAACCTTTCACAGTTTCCAGTTTCCAGTTATTAAGAATATCGACTTTAAACTATTATATTAAATACAATTATACCGTTTGGGTAGTAATAGCATAAACCAAAGGGCATAACTATTTAGAGCATGACATTAGTAAGATAAGGGACCTTAATACCTTAGTAAGTCTGGTCCTTAATTTACGACTTGGTTGCATGCTGCTACAACTGTAGCTTCTGGGTTCAATTCCTACTCTATAATTGACTGCTATAAATCTGCAGCTTCCTGGAGTATTGTAATTCTATACATTGCGTGGGTTATATATTATCAACTCTGCGTAAGCAGAGTGGTATCGCCCTCCGTATAGTGGTACATGCCGGCCGAAATGTCTGTCTGTCTGTCTGTCCGTCCGAGAACTCCTCCTAGACCGTTTGACGGATTTTCACCAAACTTCACACGAACCTTCGGTGCGTGAATTCGACGGTAATTAAATTTGTTTTGTTTTTGTAATTTGTGCAATAGTTATGGTCTTAGGTCCAAAAAAAAAAAATCCCCCCCCCCCCTCTCAGGACCCCCACCCTCCACCCTGTACCTATTCCCAAGCAATGATGATGGAATTCTGTGTGTGTGCGCCCCGTAGGGGCACACTCACACAGAACGCCATCGTTCAGGGGGCGACAAAAAAACTCGCCCGCATTTGTTAGGTTAACCCTATTAGGTGCAGGGCGGGCCAATTGAGCTCCTCCCAGTTTTACTCCATTAGCTTGGAGATTTTAAGACGTTTCATCTCATTAGTTTGGCGATTGTATGATGGTTCAACCCAATAAGGTGTCGATGTTTCCTGGGCGAGCGATAGCGAGCCTTCAATTTGGGAGAAACCGGCCTTTGGCCGTAACATTATTCTACCAAAAAATCTACACATTTAGCTTGAAGCGGGTCTGGGGGACGATATTGTTTAGTTTGAAGGGGGTCTGGAGAGGCGTTTTTTTAAAGTCTAGGGGGTAAACTAAAAATACATTGTTCGAAAATGGCAAACACAATTAAAACCCTCCATCATTAAACAAAATACTAAAATAACCCCCAAGACGTTGCACCAGATAGTGTTAAGTTAGTTTAGTTGACATTAGAATTGATGGTAGCAATAGTGGGGATAATGTTGATAGTAGTGATGATGGTGATAATAGCAGTGATGATGGTTGTAGATTTAGTGATAATGATAACAGTAGTGATGATGATACCAGTGGTGAGAGTAGTAGCGATGATTGTAAGATGATGGTGATGATAGTAGTATTGATGATGGTGACAATTGCAGTGATGATAGTAGTAGTGATGATGGTGGTAATATTAGTGATTATGGTAGTAGTAGTGATGATGGTGACAATTGTAGTGATGATGATAGTAGTAGTGATGATGGTGGTAATATTGGTGATGATAATAACCCTTCGCAGAGTTGGGTATGCCGTTTTGATTTTGGGCAAAACGGCACGTCTACTTTATTAAGCAGTTCGTGCCTGGGAGGCGGTGACAAAGGTTAACAATTATATAAGGCTTTATAGGTACTCATGTAATGCACATGACAGGATAACAATTGTTTATCAACTCTGCGTAAGCAGAGTGGTATCGCCCCCCGTATAGTGGTACATGCAAACCAAAATGTCTGTCTATCTGGATGTCCGTCCGAGAACTCCTAGACCGTTTGACGGATTTTCACCAAATTCACACGAACCTTCGGTGCGTGAATTCGACGGTAATTAAAAAAAAAATTGAATTTGTGCAATAGTTATGATCTTAAGTCCAAAAAATGGTTTTGCCACCCCCCCCCCCCAAAAAAAAAACAAGCCCCCCCCCCACCCTGTACCTATTCCCTGTGTGTGTGTGTGCCCCTATGGTATCGTTCCCCGTATAGTGGTACATGGCGGCCGAAATGTCTACACATCATGCACATGTCTCAGATGTGATGATAATGGCGAGACGTCTGTCTCTCTGTCCGATAACTCCTAGGCCGTTCGACAGATTTTCACCAAACTTCACACGAACATTCGGTGTGTGAATGCGACGGTAATTAAAAACATATTTTTTGAATTTGTGCAATAGTTACGATATTAGTTCCAAAATATGGTTTTGCCCCCCCCCCCCCCCCCCACGCGCTACCCCCCCAGCAATGATGGCGTTGCCCCGACGGAGCGAAAATAACTTGCCCCGCATTTGTTAGGTTAAGTTAGTTTAGTTGACATTAGAAGTGATGCTACTACGTAATAGTGGGGATGATGGTGGTAGTAGTGATGATGGTGATAATAGTAGTGATGATGGTTGTAGCTGTAGTGATGATAATGACAGGAGTGATGGTGATGACAGTAGTAGATATGATGGTGAAAGCACTAGTAGTAGTGATAATGGTCATAATAGTAGTGATGATGGTGACAAGTAATGATGACAGTTGTAGTGATAGTAGTGATGATGATAGTGACAATGGTGACAGTATTAGTGATGATGGTGAAAGTTGTAGTGATGATGACAGTTGTAGTGATGACAGTTGTAGTGATGAGTCATAGTGATGATGGTAAGAGTAGTAGTGATGACTATAATAGTAGTAGTGATGATGATAGTGACAAATAGTGATGATGGTAACCCATCGCAGAGTTGGGTATGCCGTTTTGATTTTGGGCGAAACGGCAAGTCTACTTTATCAACTCTGCATAAGCAGAGTGGTATCGCCCCCCCGTATAGTGGTACATGCCGGCCGAATTGTCTGTCTGTTTGTCTGTCTGTCTGTCTGTCCGTCCGAGAACTCCTCCTAGACCGTTTGACGGATTTTCACCAAACTTCACACGAACCTTCGGTGCGTGAAGGCGACGGTAATTAAAAAAATATTTTTTGAATTTGTGCAATAGTTATGCTCTTAGGTCCAAAAAATTGTTTTGCGCTCCCCCCAACCAGCCCCTCCCCCGCTTCAGGACCCCCACTCCCCACCCTGTACCTATTCCCTGTGTGTGTATCACACATCACAGAATCCCACACATCATACACATGTCTCAGATGTGATGATAATGGTGAGACGTCTGTCTGTCTGTCCGATAACTCCTAGACCGTTCACGAACATTCGGTGCGTGAATGCGACGGTAATTAAAAAAATATATTTTGAATTTGTGCATAAGTTATGATTTTAGGTCCAAAATATGTTTTTGACCCCCCCCCCGCTACACCCCCAGCAATGATAGCGTTGCCCCTGTGGGGTGAAAATAATATGCCCCCCACATTTGTTATGTTAAGTTAGTTTAGTTGACATTAGAAGTGATGGTAGTAATAGTGGGGATGATGGTGGTAGTAGTGATGATGGTAATAATAGTAGTGATGATGGCTGTAATTGTAGTGATGCTAATTACAGTAGTGATTGTTACGAACTGGCACTCGGGTACACAAGGGCTCTCAATAAGGACTGTAATACGGCTCGCTGCCACAACGGAAACACACGATCCCAACCCCTGAGTACTGCCAGCCGAACAAAAAACACCAATACCCTCCAGAGTTCAATCTGCTATAACGGGGTATACAAGAACTCGGTACTAGTGTTCAACAACAGACTAATAAAGAGACAGAAATTACCTAGTCTGGTCAACAATCAAACAATGAAGTAAGAAACAACAACACAAAAGAATAGTGTTGGCCGAAGCCGAAGTAATCCACCCTTGACTATGAACTTAAGAAGTCCTCCACCCTCTACTTCGGATCGGCACCATTACGTTACGTTAATTAATAGTCCTTAAGCATCGAGCAAGGAATCTTCTGAAAAAAGTTAGATGCTTCTCGGATGCTCGTAAGAAGTACGTATCAGATTTTGAACAGTAATTCAATAAGCAAAAACACTGGCAATTAAATACTATTAAAGGCTTAAATTGGCATAAGAATAATTAAAAGAATATGCAATAGTAAATGGCAAACATTAAAAGGAAGTACTCCGCAAATGCAACGGCAATAGCCTACTCGGATTGTGCTCGTGGGCCACGAATCACTAAAGTAGCCAAGCTTGCAACACATAAAATCAATAGTGCATAAACAATAACATACATAAGGAAAGCTTCAATACTATTCTGTATCTACTAATCGAGTAAAGTCTAGCTGGGGTACTGTAGGCAAAAAGGTAGCAGTGACTGAGCAAAAACGGCTCGTAGCCTAGCGAAGTCCTCACGACTGTTTAAAGTATTACATTAAAACTAACAAGTGCACTTTGAGAAATCCAGATCCCTTGTATCTGGTTTTCTCGCGGCTCCTTGACAAAGTAAAAACAAACTGTTAATAAAATACAGGGTGGTTAGGCTCCTGCCCTCACGCACTGTAAATTATTAAATCAACACAGTCAGCCGCGAAGACAACCTAGGCTTCACTGAACCGAAACGAGTATGCAGGTTTATCGCTTAACCACTGCATCAAACAACAACTCGTAACACAGAAAAGCCTTACCCCAGTCTAGCATTACCTAGACTAGCAGAAAACAGGAATAATAATAATAACACACAGGGAAATGCATATACAAGTGCAACAAACATAAATCAATCCTATTCTAAGTCAACCCTTCCAAAATAGGCTATCTAATAGGCAAGTATCTCGTGAGAACTCAAGCGATAATACGTTGGCTGACTAGCTCTGCACCAACGGGACCATGGAAGTTAAACAGGGTAGGGAAAAGAGGAAATAAGAATGTAAGGTAGTAGAGAAAGTTCCCATCAGTCAGAAGAATATAAATAGTTAGCAAGGGAAATGAGAAGTCGCTCTGCCTAATGAGTTCTGATGAAAAAATGGCTAGACTTCCCTTTTATACCCGGCCCTCTAGTGAGCCCAACGTGAACTACTAAGGACCGCCCACTGACAACCATAACCATTACATAATTTCTCTCTCTCCTCTGGGATACACAAAGGCTCCCCCTAGCACTGAGGGAGGGAGGAGTGCTAGTGAGTTAGGCCTACCTCCTGCCTGGCGTACCCACTGACACCTAACTGTGGCTGTTTCTCTTCCCATCATTGCAAATAAGTTTTACACACAATACTTATAACTAATGATATAAAATAGAACTCGTTGACTCAGATGAAAACAAAATACATATTCATAATACTTATAGTACAACGGCTCACATGAACTAAGTTCGGAAACTCTACATAGACTACAGCCAAAGTTCCTGCCCTGACGATCCTAGCGAGAGTGGGGCATGACTAGGCGTTCTGTACAGCATGCTCACACGTGGACATGCGTCACATGATGATGACAGTAGTAGATATGATGGTGAAAGTACTAGTAGTAGTGATAATGGTCATAATAGTATTGATGATGGTGACAAGTAATGATGACAGTTGTAGTGATAGTAGTGATGATGGTAGTGACAATGGTGACAGTATTAGTGATGATGGTGAAAGTTGTAGTGATGAGGAGTCGTAGTGATGATGGTAAGAGTAGTAGTGATGGCTATAATATTAGTAGTGATGACTATAATAGTAGTAGTGATGATGATAGTGACTAATAGTGATGATGGTAGCCCATCGCAGAGTTGGGTATGCCGTTTTGATTTTGGGCGAAACGGCACGTCTACTCTGCGTAAGCAGAGTGGTATCGCCCCCGGTATAGTGGTACATGCCGGCCGAAATATCTGTCTGTCTGTCCAATAACTCCTCCTAGACCGTTCGACGTATTGTCACCAAACTTCACACGAACATTCGGTGCGTGAATGAGACGGTAGTTATTATTGATTTTTTAAAAATTTGTGCAATAGTTATGATTTTAGGTCCAAAATATGGTTTTGCCCCCCCCCCCCCCCCTCAGGACCCCCACCCCCCACCCTGTACCTAGTGGGGTACCCCAGGGATCGGTAATAGGACCCATTTTCATTCTAATTTACATCAACGACATAGATGAGGGTCTCACCTGTACAATCTCAAAATTTGCTGACGATACAAAAATTGCTAATAGCGTACTCTCAAAAGAACAAGTTGACGATATGCAACACAATCTAGATAAATTGTCATGTTGGGCCCAAATTTGCCAAATGAGTTTCAATGCGGATAAATGTAAAGTACTACATATCGATACCTAAATGAGAAAGCAAACTATTCGATGAA
This sequence comes from Lithodes maja, assembly GCA_037953745.1. Taxonomy (NCBI): domain Eukaryota; kingdom Metazoa; phylum Arthropoda; class Malacostraca; order Decapoda; family Lithodidae; genus Lithodes; species Lithodes maja. The sequence continues at coordinate 35,602 of JBAKBP010004590.1, forward strand.
TGGCACTCAGCTTAACCCTTAATTAGCGGCGAGCAACATAAGTCGAGCATAATAAATCTGGACTATCTGGCGGCGCTCGACATGGTCGTGTGGCAATTTCAGCACGTAATGTTGCTGAGAGAGAGAGAGACAAGTGGTGGCAGGAGAGTAGCGAGCGTATGACTGCTCCAGACCACCGCGGCGAACCTACTGACACGAATCCCACCTCCTCCCTCCCTCTCTCACTCGCTATACACGGAATTGTATGGGGAAAGTGCCGAATTACATGCTTTTTGCACTCGGGTTGAACGGTTGTTGCAAGAAAACTAGCCATCATAAAAGGATCGTTATGGTGTCATTGGAAAGCTCTGTTTATGCCCTTTCAGGGATAGATACTTGTTTTACGCTCTGGGTCTTATTTAGGCATGAAAATGATCACGTAAACAGCCCTATTTTTGGTAAAAACACCCCGCTGGGCGGTACATATAAATAAACCGCCTAGGCCGCTCGTAAGGTGTTAAGAATGTAAACAGAGAAACCGATCTGGGAGTAACAATATCGAATAACCTAAAACCGAGTCAACAATGTTCAGAAGTTGTTAAGGCAAACAAAATAATTGGCTTTATAGGCAGGTCATTTGAGCATAAATGGTGCCCTTATTACCAAAAAGATATAAACAAGCTAGAACGAGTTCAACGTAGAGTTGCCAAAATTATACCTAGCCTAAAGAACAAACCATACGAAGAGCGTCTTAGAGAAATAAATCTATTTCCTTTAACCCAGCGCAGATTAAGAGGTGACTTAATTCAAGTGTTCAAAATCATCAAAGGCAACAACAATATAAACTGTAGTAAGTACTTCACTATCGACCAATTTAATTACACGCGGGGAAACGGTTGCAAAATTATTGGTAAATCTTTTAACTCGCACGAATCTAAGAATTTCTTTTTCAATCGAGTTGTCAACTTGTGGAATGGGCTTCCCCGAGACGTTATAGACTGCAGCACCGTTGATTCATTTAAACTTCGCCTAGACAAATATCTCGCATCAAACCCGCGACTGACTGCGTTTGTAATTGAATAACTTTATTTTATCCCCCCCTCAGTTACTAACCCATCTGTCCCCTACTATCTTCCTAATCCTGCCACGGACATTAGTTCCCTTTCCAATGTTCCCTTACCCACTCTAAACCACTGTTTGGACACTTGATCCTCAGTGTTTTGGAGGACAAGCAGCCTAGAAAGGTCACTAGATCTGTTGTTGCTTGATTTCCTTTGCACTCCTTTGTACTATTCCCAAGCAATGATGGTGGCGTTCTGTGTGTGTGTGCCTAGAAGGGGCTCACACACAGAACGCATTCATTCTGGGGCCGAAAACATCTCGCCCCGTATCTGTTAGGTTAAGTTGGTTAAGTTGACAATAGAAGTGATGGTAGTGATAGTAGTGATGATGGTGATAATAGTAGTGATGATGGCTGTAGTTATAGTGATGATGACAGTAGTGATGATGATGGTTATAGTACTAGTAGTAGTGATGATGGTCATAATAGTAGTGAAGATGGTGACAAGTAATGATGATATTTGTAGTGATAATGATGATGGTAGTGATGATGGTAACAGTGTTAGTGATGATGGTGAAAATTGTAGTGATGATGTCAGTAGTAGTGATGATGAGAGTAGGAGTGATGATGAGAGTAGGAGTGATGATGGTAAGAGTAGTAGTGCTGATGATAGTAATGGTGATAATGACTAGTAGTGATGATGGTGACCCATCGCAGAGTTGGGTATGCCGTTTTTATTTTGTGCAAAACGGCACGTCTACTTTATTTTATAAATATAGTTCTGATTCCCTAATACCTACAGTATAGTTCAGCGTTAAGGTGTTGATATATATAAGTCACTGGTAGATTATAATAGGTTCCAAACATTAATATATGCATTACGATTGTCATATGATATATACTATATAAATATATATATATATATATATATATATATATATATATATATATAATTATATACTATATATATATATATATATATATATATATATATATATATATATATATATATATATATATATAATATATACCGGTATATACAGTATATATTATATAATTATATGGTTCCTGTATGTTTGTTGTGGAAAGGGCCGATAACTTTTGCAAACTGCCCAGTACCAATACAGACTCTTGGGAGATTGTTGTTTTCACAAGCATCTAGTTGCAAGACCCTGTATATACCACAAACCAGCAAATCAAACTAAATTAACTTGAAATTAGCGTTATAAACATGGTCTGCATTCGAAATAATATCAATAATCTCAGCACCAGGTGTTGCATATGAAAACTAACTAACCTAATTCCCACATCTCTGCAAACATAAAATAACAAACCGACGATAATTATGGCAAACTATTTAATAATACTGAATTCTTAAAATGAAGACTTACAGAATGTCAACTAAGGCGGACTAGGAGCAGACGACAAGGGGCAGAGGTGAACTTGGAAATCTCCATCCGATACATTTACATACGACGTAAATATGAAACAGTTTGCATATATAGGTAGGTGAAGGGCTAGTGCCAAGGAAGTATATTGACTTGCATGCGTGAGAGTACCGGACATAGCATTAGCTCAATGAAAATATTGAGGTGATAAATCTACACCAATGGGTCTTTACTAACAATACTTACTGTGTTGTCTGTTTGTTGTTGTTTGTGAGGGTTGCCAGAGGTCCGGCTGTTGGTACACTTCCTCCTGAGCTCACTATCACACAAACACACCACAATCACACATACATAATGTTACGATCCAGGTTCTCAAAGACACAGGGCTCTTCAACATAGGACTAGATAATGGCAAAATGCAACAACGGTAACACTAGGTCCAACCCCTGCCTTAAACACTGGAAAACAAAACACCATTACCGCCCTGAGTCGTGCCTGGACAACGAGGTATCCTATGACTCGGTAACTGGTGCACACACACTAGGCTGACGCTCAATGAAACAGCCTATTCTCAAACAGTAAAAGATTACTCGATTATGTTACACAAAGAAAAGATAGTTAACGTGATTAATTAACGTTACGGTAGATACTCAAATAACTGGCACTCCTGTATTAAAGAAAGTGCAATGCTAGTCCTGCAACATCAACTGGAAACTTCTGAAATAAGTCTGATGCTGGGAAGATGTTCGTAAAGAATCTTGAACAATTATAATGCAGAATACGGGTCACAATAAATGCTAGGACATATAGTAATAATAGGCAGGCGAATAATAAAGACTGCGCAAAGGTAGTAATGCTCGACAACTAAAGAAATGCTTCGTGACACAACGCAACAGCCTACTAGGGTTGTGCAACTCAACAACAACCTCGGCTCAAAAGTGCAGTGAATAATAATGCTGCATACATATAATAATGGGGCTTATCTCTAACCAGTGTCTGCTCAGTTAATAAAGTCTAGCTAGGGTATCAAGGCAGGGCAACAATGGGCGAGCATGCGGCTCGTAGCCTAATGTTGTCCGAGGGTGGTATAATGAAGATTACGTTATATGACGGGGATGCTCTCTTGATAAATCTAGGTCTCTAGTACCTAGCTCTATCCTGGCGATCCCTCAGAAGTCAACACAAAGAGGCAGCACTATGTTGTGAGGGATAGGCTATGGCCCTCTCACACCACAGCGCTGTGCTCGCAAAGTAAACCCACCCGAAGACAACTTAGGCTCCCACAGTACCTGTCGATGTCGTGCAGGGCTTAGCTAACACTGCACACATCGGAGACAACGACACAGTAACCTTACCCCTAGTCTAGCTTTAGATAACCAAGAAGAATCACTCAACACCTTGCCAGGGAGACATATACCGGTCTACAACCTTCCCGAGAGAGGACACATACGGAAAAGTCTGTCTCTCAAAACCTCAATAAAGCATAATACCTCCTTAACCTAATACATGGAAATATCTGAGAGCTTCGCGTACAATACGACTGGTCGACGGTGAACGTCTATGCTGAAACCAGAAGGGATGTTGAGTTTAATAAAGATTAGAGAATGAGAAAGGAGAAGTCGAGAGAGAAATAGTATGCAAATTGGCGAGTATGGGAGACAGAATTGCAAAGGATGTAGGCGATACGCGTGTCAGGCAAGCTCTGAGCTGGTAAAGAACAGAGGCAGCGACGGGAAGGGACTAGTTGACCACCCGGCCGCCAACGCCATCAGCGCCCAAGCGAGCCGCGTCATAGCTCACCTCGCTGCCGGGTGTACCCCCTCACCCTCTCTCGCTCGCCTCCCACACAAGCAACATTTATATTATAGCGAATATAAAATATAAGGCGCAGTCACAGACCAAAACAAAGATCATTTCTAGACTGTCTGTGGCAACACGACACTAATGAAATAAAGCAGATCATTCTAGGACAACTGTAGCCTATCCCCCCATCCTGGCGAGCGCTAGCGAGCTGCAATGTCCCACGCAACCATTCTGCTAACGCCGGGAGGCGTCACCCCCCCCCCCCCCCCCCAAGATATGGGACACTCAACCATGAGCCCATATCTGAACAGGCAGAATGTCGCTAGAATCTGCCACTCCTAACCACTGCCACTCATGGAATGCAAGCTCAGTCTCCTCAAAAAAAAATACAACAACATTTTTATATAAAACAAATCTTATCACCCTTCCCAAATATAATACATTAATTCATAACATTGTGCTCCCAGAGCGAGCTTTAAGAAGCACAGCCTACTGAGGGAAAACATCTGCACTCAGTACTCAGCTACAATATTATCTTAAAATTAATTATTAAAAGAAAGAGTTTTTATTTAATTTTTCATATTTTATTTTAATGTTGTTTTTGGCGGCTACTATAGATGTAGCCTAATTTTCTTCTAATCAAAGCCAACAACTCCTGCCCTGCGACCCTACGCTGATGCTACACACGCGAGCCACCAAGCACCATCGCAAAAATACACCGCGAGCCAAGACAGGAGGCTATACCAACATACTGTGGTAGCCTACCCCGGATCCTCCACCCGCGACAAACAGTTCGCAATCACATTCTCACAACCGGCAATATGGCGAATGTCTAAGTTGTACTCTTGCAACATGAGCGACCATCTGGTCAGCCTCATATTCCGGTTGTGGAATTGATTGAGGAATTTAAGCGGGTGGTGGTCGGTATACACTACCACGACTGGCCCATAGGCAGGAACATAGACCTCAAAGTGTCTGAGCGCTAACACGATTGCCAGCAGTTCCTTTTCAACAACCGAATAGTTTTTCTGTGCTGAATTAAATTTCTTTGAAAAGAAACTGACTGGATGCTCAAGACCTTCCTCGTCTGTCTGCAAAATTACGGCACCAGCCCCTACTCCGCTGGCATCAGTCGCCAACTGAAATGGTCGTTCAAAGTCCGGGGCCCTGAGGATAGGGTGAGTGCATAAAAGGTGTTTAACTACTCGAAACGCCTGCTCACACTCAGGTGCCCAGCGGAACTTTTTATCTTTAGCTAGTAGATCTGTCAAAGGAGCTAACACAGTAGAATAGCCTCTTATAAAGCGGCGGTAATACCCAATCATGCCCAAAAATCTCATGATCTGCCGCTTGGTGGTCGGCCTGGGGAACAAGTCGATAGCCTGTATCTTCTGTTGGGGCGGGCTCACCTGCCCTAACCCAACCACAAACCCCAGATACTGCACCGTGGCTTGCACAAAGTCACACTTGCCCAGATTAACCACCAAGCCTGCTTTACTAAGTTGACTAAATAAGGCTTCTATGTGCTCACAGTGACTTTGGAAATCGTTGTCATAAATGATCACGTCATCAAGGTAGACAGTACAGTTTGGGTTGTCTGCTACGATGTCGTTCATTAAGCTCTGGAAAGTGGCCGGTGCATTTTTCAGACCATATGGCATCACGTTGCAACGGTAAGTACTGCCATCCACCACAAACTCGCACACCTCTTTAGCCCGCTCAGACAGTGGTACTTGCCAGTAGCCTTTGACGAGGTCTACCTTGGTCAAGTACCTTGCTTTCCCGATCTTATCCACACTGTCATCCACCCGGGGAAGAGGATATGCATTGGGGGGGGTCAACCCGTTCAACCGCCTAAAGTTAATGCAGAACCGAATTTTTCCATCAGGTTTGGGCTGCAGAGTGACAGGAGAAGTCCACCGTACTGCCCACTTCTCGATCAAGCCTCTCGCCAGCATATACTCCAGCTCATCCCTGAGCGCTGGGAGTTTAATTGGTGGCACCCGATAAGGTATCGACTTGAAGGGGGGGTGCTCTCCTACATCGACGTCATGCACCGCTTGAGTAGCGAGGCCTGGGTGCTCGGCAAATACAGTGGGGTATGAATCGAACAGGCGCTGCACTGCCACCTGCTGTTCCTCCGGCAGGTGCGCCAGAGCATCATGCGCACATTGGCTCGAATTCCCCGCCCACTGATCAGCCGAGACATGACAATCCCAGTTATCATCCACCTGATCATTGCTGCCCCCCTCTCCTTCTCCACCATGACCGCAGCAGGTCAACACAGGGACAGCTAGTGACTCAGGTGGGCGCCTCATATACTCCTTCAACAAATTAATGTGGCATAGTTGGTTACGCTTCTTCCGGTCTGGAGTGGCAACGAGGTAATCTAGATCGGAGATCTTTGACACCACCCGATAAGGCCCAGCGTACTTGGCAGCCAGAGGATGACCTGACAAAGGCAACAGGACCAACACCTCTTGACCTACCTGAAACTCCCGGAGTTTCGCCTTAGCATCGTACCTGTCCTTCATACGGGCCTGCGAACTCACCAAATTACGCCCGGCCAGCTCCAGACTTCTAAGCATTCTCTCTCTGCTCTCGAGGACGTATCTCAACATAGAACATGGCTTAGCGGTACCCTCCCAAATCTCCTTCACCATGTGGAGAGGGCCCCTCACCTGATGCCCGAAAACAAGCTCATTCGGACTGAAACCGAGACTCTCTCCAGGTACTTCTCTTGCCGCGAACAAAACATGCGGCAGACCAAGGTCCCAATCCTTTCCGTTCTCTGCGCAGTAACATCGAAGCATGCTTTTCAGCGTGGCGTGCCACCTCTCCAACACCCCTTGACTCTCCGGATGATACGCAGAAGAGACGACAGTGCTGATGCCATGCTGAATCATAGTTTGTTTGAACAGATTAGATGTAAAATTAGAACCTTGGTCCGATTGCACCTCTTGCGGGTAACCATACCGCGAGCAATACAAGAGCAGGTTCCGGACAACAGTTTTCGCCGTGCCATTTCTCATTGGATATGCATCAGGATAACGAGTGGCCACATCCATGATAGTTAATAGAAATTTATTACCGGCACTAGTAGGGGGTAGGGGTCCGACCATATCAATGATGACCTTACTGAAGGGCGGTCCACCGACAGGAATGGGGTGCAACGGGGCTCTCGGAATAGTTTGGTTAGGTTTTCCAACCCTCTGGCACGTATGACACCTTGCTATCCAGGTTACCACCTGCCCCTTCAACCCCGGCCACCAAAACAATTTTTCTAAAGCCGCCACCGTTTTTCTCACCCCTAGATGTCCTGCCAGTGGTATGTCATGCGCCAACCTCAGTAGGCTATCCCTGCACTCCCATGGCACCACCAACTGGTCCACTACTCCGGACCCCTCTTGCCAACTACGTTTAGGGTCTTGAAAACGCCTATAGAGGATGCCTTCTAAATAAAAAAAATCTGGTTGTGCATCGCCGTCCTCGTCGAGTTCTACAGCTCCATTAGCACACGTTTGAAGCTCAGGGTCCTCTAGTTGCAACCGACGTATATCTGAGGGTGCCAAACTGCTCCCGGAGCAATGCAAGACCTTCCCTGATACTGGGCTGCTCCCTCTGTCTCTCTCGATGTACATAACGTTGCTGTCGTGGAGTCTCGTCATGCCCAGCCTCGTCACTCTCGATGACAGGCCCAGGGGCTACTCCAGAATTAAGTAATGGTGCTAATACTGAATCACCCAGGAGAGCCGCCGAGTCAAAACTCTTAAAACCAACTCCAGCTTTAGCCTCCTCCTGTTGATCGTTCCTCCACCGGTCTGAAGACGGAGGACTAGGCTGTGACACTTTAGCTGCCCGAGCTCGGGTGACAACACACGCCATGGGTTGTGTCTGGCACCGCTCGACCCACTCTTGCTCTTCCCTACTCACGTCGGCCGGCCTCTCGGCAACGACTAAGGGTAGAACCTCAGAAGCGGGCATTGCAAAGTCGTTGCCGAGAAGAAGGTCGACGCCCTCCACTGGCAGTTTCTCCACAATCCCGACATCCAATTCACGTGCCACACCATCCACCTCCAACTCCAACCGCACCAGCGGGTATGACCGAGTTGCATTAATACCCTGCACCACTACCACCCGAGCCGCGTTTATAGGGTAGCCAGTCAAGTTTTTCATCAGAGTCTGGGAAGCACCTGTATCACGCAAGACCTCTACTCCATGCTTGCGCCCCGCCCACATCACGCAACCCCGCCCTCTATGGTCGCAAAAAACATCCTGAGCAGGGTTCGAGCCTCCCAGGTGCTTCTGCATTGGCTGTGCCTCAGCCTCTGACGAATTGCCCCGGGCAAACTCAGATGACTTCGGAGACACACCAATGTTGCAGGCCAAAGACACAGCTGCTGTAGGTGGTTTGCTAGGACAGACTCTTGCAAAGTGCCCCTTTTTATGACAATGATAACACTCCAACTCCCCTTTGGGCTTCCCTTGGTACTGGGAAGGGCCCAGCCCCTTCTTAAACGGGACGGTGCTAGTCTTGTGGTCAGTCTTGGTATCATGGCTCTTGTACTTGTTTGCATAAGGTATACCACTAACTCGGGGGGGTGGGGCATCACGCCCCTTGTTACCTGCCTCACTACGCTGGGCAGACCCGCACCCACGAATTAGTGATAGCCGGAGGTCAGCCATCTCGGCTGCCTCCTGTAGGGTTTTTGGTTGCTTTTCTTTCAGGTTTAACGTCAGGTCGCCGCCCATGCATTTGAAAAACTGCTCTAAAAGCACCAACTGTTTAATGTCGTCAAACGTAGTAGCTTTCTCCGACCTCAGCCAATTCCCAAAAGCATCGGACAGCTCCCGGGCATGTTCCAAAAAGGTGCTCTCCCGACCCTTGGTAACACCCCGGAACTTCAACCTGTACGTCTCTGGTTGTAGTTCGTATGCTCTCAGGACAGCCTCCTTGAGTTCCTCGTCGATAATACACGACTCTATAGGCAATGCATCATAAGCCCAGAGTCCCTTGCCCACAAGTCTAGAGGAAACAAGGGCTGCCCACTTCTCCCCAGGCCACTGGTGAATCTGGCACTTCTTCTCGAATCTCATGAAAAATTCGGTGACACCCGACTCGTCAAACACAGGGACTAACTTGAGCAAGTGCGACAAAGACTGATCATGACCTCGATTCCCAGAACCGATCCGCTGCCCTGTCGTCTCCACCCGAGACTTCTCAAGCTCAATATCTGCACAGTACTGCTCAGACTGGTACTTAAGCTCAGCTTCTCGCTCACGAACTCCAGCTTCTCGTTCAGCTCTTCTCTCATGAGCTTCAGTTTCTCGCTGTTGCTGCTGAATCTTAGCCATCTCAAGTTGGAAAAGCATGTCTGGAGGCAAACCTTGAGGAGGAGGAGTTTCAATAATTGGAGGCCCACCCAGCGATCCAACACCACGCTGCCACTGACTATCAACCTGCGGGAACGTGCTAAACTCCGGTGTCCTAGAGGTCCCGATGGGAGTAGAGTGGAGGGGGGGCTCGAGCAGAAGTCCCCGAGCACCCTCTCCACCCTGGACCTCACTAGCCGCCCCCAGTATGCAAGCCCTCAAATCGTTCTTCTTGATGCCATGAGCCACCTTAAGCCCCATGAGGGGAGCCAAACACTGTAAACCATACTTGCTAATTCCCTCTAGTCGATCAGCTGTTATAGGCAGCTCCAAAAACTTCTTTGCGGCCTCCTCACTAGTTACTAACCCCCCTGGCATCTGCCCATCAGAGCCTGAATCATTCCCTGAACTCTCAGTATGATCTGATTCGTCTCCCATTGTGTCCACCAAAAATTCTCACGTTTATAAAAAAAAAAAAAAAAAGTACCCAAGCTCCTATGTAGCACTATTCACTTGCCAAAAATGTCTGAAGACTCTAAAGTGCTATACTACTTTGCCAAAACAAAATTTAACGTGCCCACTATATTCCTCAATAAAACAAATTACCACAACAATCCTGCAATTATCTCTTAGTTCACAAGATCCTGAGCTAGGTCGCCATTTGTTACGATTCAGGTTCTCAAAGACACAGGGCTCTTCAAAATTGGACTAGATAATGGCAAAATGCAACAACGGTAACACTAGATCCAACCCCTGCCTTAAACACTGGAAAACAAAACACCATTACCGCCCTGAGTCGTGCCTGGACAACGAGGTATCCTATGACTCGGTAACTGGTGCACACACACTAGGCTGACGCTCAATGAAACAGCCTATTCTCAAACAGTAAAAGATTACTCGATTATGTTACACAAAGAAAAGATAGTTAACGTGATTAATTAACGTTACGGTAGATACTCAAATAACTGGCACTCCTGTATTAAAGAAAGTGCAATGCTAGTCCTGCAACATCAACTGGAAACTTCTGAAATAAGTCTGATGCTGGGAAGATGTTCGTAAAGAATCTTGAACAATTATAATGCAGCATACGGGTCACAATAAATGCTAGGACATATAGTAATAATAGGCAGGCGAATAATAAAGACTGCGCAAAGGTAGTAATGCTCGACAACTAAAGAAATGCTTCGTGACACAACGCAACAGCCTACTAGGGTTGTGCAACTCAACAACAACCTCGGCTCAAAAGTGCAGTGAATAATAATGCTGCATACATATAATAATGGGGCTTATTTCTAACCAGTGTCTGCTCAGTTAATAAAGTCTAGCTGGGGTATCAAGGCAGGGCAACAATGGGCGAGCATGCGGCTCGTAGCCTAACGTTGTCCGAGGGTGGTATAATGAAGATTACGTTATATGACGGGGATGCTCTCTTGATAAATCTAGGTCTCTAGTACCTAGCTCTATCCTGGCGATCCCTCAGAAGTCAACACAAAGAGGCAGCACTATGTTGTGAGGGATAGGCTATGGCCCTCTCACACCACAGCGCTGTGCTCGCAAAGTAAACCCACCCGAAGACAACTTAGGCTCCCACAGTACCTGTCGATGTCGTGCAGGGCTTAGCTAACACGGCACACATCGGAGACAACGACACAGTAACCTTACCCCTAGTCTAGCTTTAGATAACCAAGAAGAATCACTCAACACCTTGCAAGGGAGACATATACCGGTCTACAACCTTCCCGAGAGAGGACACATACGGAAAAGTCTGTCTCTCAAAACCTCAATAAAGCATAATACCTCCTTAACCTAATACATGGAAATATCTGAGAGCTTCGCGTACAATACGACTGGTCGACGGTGAACGTCTATGCTGAAACCAGAAGGGATGTTGAGTTTAATAAAGATTAGAGAATGAGAAAGGAGAAGTCGAGAGAGAGAAATAGTATGCAAAGTGGCGAGTATGGGGGACAGAATTGCAAAGGATGTAGGCGATACGCGTGTCAGGCAAGCTCTGAGCTGGTAAAGAACAGAGGCAGCGACGGGAAGGGACTAGTTGACCACCCGGCCGCCAACGCCGTCAGCGCCCAAGCGAGCCGCGTCATAGCTCACCTCGCTGCCGGGTGTACCCCCTCACCCTCTCTCGCTCGCCTCCCACACAAGCAACATTTATATTATAGCGAATATAAAATATAAGGCGCGGTCACAGACCAAAACAAAGATCATTTCTAGACTGTCTGTGGCAACACGACACTAATGAAATAAAGCAGATCATTCTAGGACAACTGTAGCCTATCCCCCCATCCTGGCGAGCGCTAGCGAGCTGCAATGTCCCACGCAACCATTCTGCTAACGCCGGGAGGCGTCACAATAAGGACATATTTCCCCTGCACAGCTTCTTGCTCTGTACAGGGGCATAGTGCGTCCTTGTATGGAGTATTGTTCACATGTGTGGGGAGGGTCCTCTCACACCGCTCTCCTAGATAAAGTTGAAAGGAAGGCCTTTCGTATCATTAACTCCCGTCCACTCACTAACTCTCTGCAATCTCTCTCTGTCAGCCGCAATGTTGCATCTCTCTCGTTATTCTATCGCTACTATAATAATCAGTGTTCCTCAGAGCTTTCCCAGTGTATACCACCTCCTTTACGTAGGGTACGTGGTACCCGTCTTGCAACTCAATCCCACCTCTACTCTGTGCAACTCTCCAATCCAAGAGTGAAATGTTACTCTCAAACTTTTTTCTACTCAACAGCGGAGCTCTGTAACTCTCTCACAGAATCAGTCCTTCCCTCTTCCTATGACTTAAATTGCTTCAAACTCCGTGTGTCCAGGCATTTTGGCACGAACATCCCTTGATTTTGGCCCTGTCACTCTTTCAACTATGGGGGAGGCACTCGCTATAGGCAGTTCTGCCTTTTGCCTCCCTCAATCACATAAAAAAAGAAAACAAAAATAGCAATTATATCTTACAGACTGACCGCAAGGACACAGGTTACCCTCACTGTTTGTAATCAGGATTGTTAATCTCTCACATTGTAGCCTTCTGAGTAACTACACTGTTAGGCATTTATATTAACACAAGCAATACAAGTTAAGTACAATTATTCAAATATAACACCGTAATAATATATAATTCAAATATTTAGCGATTAAACGATAAAGTATAAATTGTACAGAGAGCAAGATCATTTCTTTTAACGCCATCAAGCTACAGACAACTTGACACAAGAGGGGTAACTTTATCATAACAATAGTAACCTGTAATTAGCTCGCCGATTATTCTCAAAGTAAACTAAGAACTAATAGAGATTGTGGATACACAAAATACTACAAGGCTACTGTTTCTGAACAATTTACCTAATTTAGTAAGATGTAGAAAATAATTTGTACTGCGGTATTGCGTTCCACCATTATACATGAAAGGGTAATGCATTTAACATTACTGTTTTTATATTTTGGTAGAAAAGGTAAACGGATGAAAGACTGTTTCTGAACAATTTACCTAATTTAGTAAGATGTAGAAAATAATGTGTACTGCAGTATTGCGTTCCACCATTATACAGGACAGGGTAATGCATTTAACTACTGTTTTTATATTTTGGTAGAAAAGGTAAACGGATGAAAGACTGTTTCTGAACAATTTAACTAATTTAGTAACATATAGAAAATAATTTGTACTGCAGTATTGCGTTCCACCATTATACATGACAGGGTAATGCATTTAACTACTGTTTTTATATTTTGGTAGTAAAGGTAAACGGATGAATGATATAGCCTAGGCTTCTTTGATCACTTGTCAACTTACTAGTTAAACTCTTACATTCAGCGGTCCCATGGTGTAATGGTTAGCACCCTGGACTTTGAATCCAGAGATCCGAGTTCGAGTCTCGGTGGGACCTTATGTTTTATTTTCATATTCCCTGGCCCGACACATAACCATATTTAAATATATCGTTGACTTTGTTTGTGTCTACTGTAGCCAAACGTTTAATTGTATCTTTGATAACAATAACATGCATTTGCTTCTCCATATAAGAGGTAATGTTAAGAAATCGTTACTCCAAGTCTGTTACTATCAGTATTGTATCTAATCAGTATAAACTGCTGCATGGACAAAATAACAGTCATAGACTAGATAGTGCATGGTGATATTTGAGTTTATATTAAGAATAATATACAAGGGAAGATCATACTGTACATATAGGTTTATCAATCTATCTATTTATCTCTCTATACAGTATATCTACTGCATATTAGGGGAGGTGTGGTGGAGTGGTCATGCCACTGGATTGGTAATCCAATGGACCCGGGTTCAAATCCCGATATGTCAATGGGAAGATATTATTGGGATTGAATTTGTGCTGTACCTAGTATCAGTGCATTACCACAAAGCCCACCGAAATGCCAAAAAAATACCCTCATTGTTCCCTGATTAAATAACACTGTATGAATAATCCCATATTCAAAATATGTTACAGGGGGACAATGCCTAATGAGTTCACTGCTCAATAGGTGGCGTTCTGAGAGTGAGGGTCTGAGTCTGGAGGGTGAGACGGTGAAGCACATGAACGAAGCAACCAGCCGCTTCAGAGATGGAGCTGCTTCGAGCCATGATTGGTGCTTCACATTGTTACGACTGGGGTTCAAATATATCAGGGCTCTTATTCATTGGACTAGTAATGGCATAAATGTTACAACGGAAAGCGCTAGCTCCAACCTCTGAAGTATATTCCCAGTGAACAAAGAACACAAATACTCTACAGAGTTCTACTGTATATGCAATAATAGGCTATCAAACTCTCAATAAATGTGCGTCTACTCTAGGCTTAATGTTATGTGAAAACAGCCTATTACTACCTATAACCGAAGGTGCTTGGTTATGGTATGCAAAGTAAGAGAAGTTACAGCTTACGTTACTTTAATCAATAAATGTCAGGCACTCCTGCATGAAAGAAAGTGCACTAAAGTCCTTCAACACTAACAAGGAATCTTCTTTAAATGTTAGATGTTATAAAGATGCTCGTATCGGAAATAGAACCCAAAAAGGCAGGCAGCGGAACAATGCTCGCGCAGGCTATGCACACAAAAAGGCAGAATATATAATGCCGTCGGAGCCAAGAATATCCTAAACACTACAACACTAATAATAATCGCCACAATGCAGTATTCCTATCAACAAAAAGAGCCTAAGTCGTTTGTGTCTCAATACATCAAACTAGGCTGCGAAATGCTTGTGTAATCATAAATGGGTATGCATAAAAAGAGTAATTAGGTTAATATACTTAATGTCTACTATGATTGATAAAGTCTAGCTAGAGTCAATGATACGAGATACTGGTGCGCATGGCATGCTGCATAGCCTAGTGCAAATCTCAAGTCTGTGCGTCAAATATTACGTTATAATGAAGGGTAGCTCTCTTGAGAAACCTTAATACCGAAGTATTAAGCGTTCTCCTGGCGTACCTCAAAGACAAACCATCGAGACTAGAACAGTGCAGAGTGGTATAGGCAAAAAGCCCTCATTCGTGCATGCTCTACTCTCAATGGCACACAGACTAGAATTTACTCAATCAACTCCAGTTCTCAGGTATGTCGTGCCGCTTTTAACTAAAGCCAGCACTCATAGGAAACAATACCTATTATATTAGACTCCCAGTCTAGCATTATCTAATCCAGCAGAACATTAATAACTAAAGGATATAAAAGCAATATGAAAGCCAACCAATGCTTCGTGATCCACTTTTCTTAACAACTAACATACACAGGTTATATCAGACCTTAACACACAATACAACTGGCCAGCATGAAGCTGATTTTGCAGAGTTAACCAGAGGGGATATAATGTTAATAAAGGTGGTGAAAGATATGGAAAATGAGAGATAGGCAGAGGAAAAGATTCTCAGGGGCGGAGCGGGAATAGATAGCAAGGGAAAAAAGATGAGTGTGTTCTAGAAACCAGATCTGAGGGAGAGAGTGGCGAGGAACCAGTATATATACTCGCACTAGCTCGAGCCGCGTGGGAAACCAGCGGTTTCAAGTCGTCCAGCCACTAGCAAGGGAGCTCAGCATGGTAAGGACCTCTCTCCACCAACCCCCGCGAGGCAGCCAGCCGTGACGTCATCGAGCGGGACAAAAAACACTGTGCGCCCCCTCTCACTCTGTTCTACTCCCTCTCTCTCTCCCAGATCCTATCATTACTAGTTAATGACAAAACATATACTTTACAATTAAATATATAAAGCCTTGACATGGGCGAAAACAAAGAGCCTTTCTGGACTGCCCATGACACGAGCTTTCATATGAAATAAAGCACACTCTAATACATAAACTGTAGCCCCATCCACTGCCCTGGCGATCCTAGCGAGTCACTGTAGGACAAGCCATGCGGTTCTAACGGAGTGGTTAACGTCACACCCCCCCCCAAGATTTTTCTCAGAGGCCCCAAGGCTCACAAAAATCTGATGGTTAGAACCCATGCTATATCTCCACTTCCCATCACCCAGCGGCAGTCAAATATCTGGCACAGTTCTTCAACAAAACATTTTTTCTCAAAATTATAACCCTCCCAACACAATAGGTTAAATTATATGTAGTTATGCTCCTCAAGAGCGAGCTTCTCTAGCCCAGCATTCTGAGAGGAGTGCAACTCAGAATTACTGCTATAACATACTGAAAAAATTCAACTATCAAAGAAAGTTTTTTTTTTTTATTTGATTTTTATGTTTTTTATTTGTTTATTTCGGCTGCACTATAGGGGCAAGCCTAGTTTTTTCTTCTATACCAAACGCTCAACTCCTGCTTTACGACCCAATACGCTGGGCTACAACCGCGAGCCAACAAGCACCAAGCGCAAAATACTATTCAAACCAAAGCAGGAGGCTACCCGTGTGTCAATCTACCCAGGATCATATACCCTTGAACGGCCATCTGCAACCAAGTTGTCACAACCGGCAATATGGCGTATGTCCAGGTTATATACCAATAACCTTAGTGACCACCTGGTCAGCCTCATATTCCGATTGTGAAACTGGTCCAAGAACTTGAGAGGGTGATGATCTGGGTAAACTACAACGACCGGACCATAGGCTGGAACACAGACTTCGAAATGCCTCAGAGCAAGTACAACCGCCAGCAGCTCCTCCTCGACAACAGAGCAGCTCCCCTGGGCCGAATTGTACTTCTCCGGGCAGAAACTAACAGGATGCTCCAGCCCATCATCGTCCTTTTCCACAAGGACGGCACCAGCCCCCACACCACTAGCCTCCGTTGCTAGTTGGAAAGGTAGGCTAAAGTCAGGGGCCCTGAGGATCGGGTGAGTGCACAACAGGTGTTTTACTTCTCTAAACACCTTCTCACACTCAGGCGCCCATTTGAACTTCTTATCCTTCCAGTTATCCTCCACCTGAGCTTGACTGTCCCGTTCTCCTTCTCCACCTTGACTGCTAAACGTCATCACAGGCACAGTGAGAGGCTCAGGGGGGTGCCTCCCATACTCCTTCATGGGATTAACATGACATAACTGATTGCGCTTCCGTCTGTCTGGAGTGGCTACCAAGTAAACCAGGTCCGATAGCTCCTCCACCACCCTATAAGGACCAGTGTACTTCGCGGATAAGGGGTGACCTACAAGGGGCAGTAGAATCAACACCTCCTGACCCACGTGAAACTCCCTGAGTTCAACCTTGAGGTCGTACCTGTCCTTCATGAGGGCCTGAGAGCTAGTCAAATTACGGCCAGCCAACTCCAGACTGCGCAACATCCATTCTCGACTGTTGAGGACACACTTGAGCATAGAACAAGGTTTTACTGCGCCCTCCCATACTTCTTCAACCATATGGAGAGGCCCTCTGACACGGTGTCCAAAGACGAGCTCATTAGGGCTGAATCCTAAATTTCCCCAGGTACCTCCCGTGCAGCAAACAAAACCTGCGGGTAACCATACCGGGAAAAATACACTAGCAAGCTTCGGACCACCGTCTTCGCCGACCCATTTCTCATAGGGTACGCGTCAGGGTACCTTGTTGCCACACCTCCCAACTGTGCAACACTGTCCTCCTTCAACTCATATTCAAGACCACATTCAAGAACCTCCGGGTCTTCCAATTTCAACTTACGAATGTCCGAAGGAGCAAGCCTATCCAAGTGTTTGCGAAACAACTCATGCCCCCCTCCTACATTAAGTTTGGCCTCCCATTGCTCTCTCTCTGCGTACCGTTGCTGCCTCATCGTCTGTTTAGGCCCATCCACTGCCTTTTCCACAACAGTTACTGGGTCTTCTTCAGACTCGATATTTGGTCCTAATACTGAGTCTCCGAGAATGTCCGCTGATACTAAACTCTCAACCGTATCAACTTTCAACCCCTTCTCGGTACCCTTCCTCCGCTGATCTAAAGATTGTTGACCAGAATGTGACTCCCTGGATGCAGAATCTCCGGTGACAACACACGCCATAGGCTGTCCCGGACACTTCTCAACCCACTCCTGCTCCTCCCTACTCACGTCGGCCGGCTTCTCGGCAACGACCAAGGGGGGAGCCTCAGAAGTAGGTCCCGCAAAGTCGTTGCCGAGAAGGAGGTCGACGCCCCCAACAGGTAACTTCTCCACAATCCCTACATCCAGGTCACGAGTCACACCATCAACTTCCACCTTCATTCTCACAAGCGGGTATGACCTTGTCGCATTAACTCCCTGAACCACAACCACCCGCGCCGTATTGACAGGTTTACCAGTGAAATTTCTCAACAGTGTTTGCGATGCCCCAGTGTCACGCAAAATTCTCACCTCATGTCTTCTACCCCCCCACTCCACACAACCGAGTCCCCTGTGGTCACTAAAGGCATCACGGACAGGGAATAAGCCTTCCGGATCCTTCTGCACTGGCAGTGTATTTACCTCGGAAGAAATGCCTCTAACAAACTCCGATGTCCTCTTGAACACTCCAATGCCGTGAGCAAAAGACACGGCTGCCGGAGGAGGTCGACTGGGGCACTCATTTGCCTTATGACCCTCCTGGTGGCAACTAAAACACATAAATTTTGGTTTCGGCTTATACTGTGATGTAAAAGGCCCCTGACTTTTCACATACGGTGTGGTGTAAGGTTTGGATTCAGTTTTAGTTTCATGGCTCTTCTGTTTAAATGTGTCATTGTTACGGGGAGGGGGAGGATAACGGTCCTTAGCACTTACATCGTACTTCTGTGAGGACCCGCAATCCCGAATCAACGACAGCCGTCGATCAGCCATTTCTGCTGCTTCGACTAGAGTTCTTGGGTTTTTCTCCTTCAAGTTCAAAGTTAGATCACCGCCCGTGCTCTTAAAGAACTGCTCCAACATCATTAACTGCTTAATTTCATCAAATGTTGTGACCTTCTCAGATCGGAGCCAGTTTCCCATAGCATCGGACAAGTCCCGGGCGTGTTCCAAAAAGGTGCTATCTCTTCCCTTAGTTACACCCCGGAACTTCAAACGGTACGTTTCTGGTTGCAATTCATAAGCCCTCAGGACAGCCTCCTTGAGATCCTTGTACACAATACATAACTCCAAAGGTAACGCATCGTAGGCTTTAAGACCCTTGCCTATTAATCTAGAGGATACAAGTGCTGCCCATTTATTCTCTGGCCACTGGTGTTCCTGGCACTTCTTCTCAAAGCGTGTGAAAAATTCTGTTACACCACTCTCATCAAACACCGGAACCAGTTTCAATAAGTGCGAGAGAGACTGCTCATGAACACGGTTACCAGCCCCAAGTCGCTGTCCCGTTGCCTCTACTCGCGACTTCTCTACATCCATGTCGGCACAGTACCTAGTCGACTCTAAGTTAGCTTGGATTTTTGCTAGCTCTATGTGCTGCTGACTGATAGTTTTTCTCTCTTCTATCTTGGCTCTCTCATCTATCTTGGCTAATTCTATTTGCTGCTGGAGCTCACCTGCCCTTTGTTGCTGCTGAATCTTAGCTAATTCGAGCTGATACACTAATTCTGGAGTTAACCCTTGAGGAGGTGAAGGTGCTACAATGTTTGAAATTACCGGTGGTCCCCCCAGGGGCAACCCACCCTGCCAGTCACCACCCAACTGCGGAAGCGTACCCGGGGTCGGCAAACTACTGGGATGGCTGGGAGTCGAGTGTAGGGGAAGCATGGCCGAAGGGCTCTGAGCACTCAACCCATCTCGCTCACCAGTCACCCTGCCCAGTACACACGTTATCAAGTTATCCCTGGTCATGCCGCTCGTACCCGCATGACCGATAGCTGTGGCCAGGCATTGAAGACCGTACCGCTCCATACCCTCCAACCGCTCGGCAGTAACAGGCCATTGCAAAAATATCCTAGCATCCTCCTCACAGTTCACCTGATTAACCACATCATCACACTGCTGTTCCTCAGTCTCGACATTACGTACTGTGTCTCCATTCTCCTCTGATCCGGTATAAGACATGATGCTCACAAAAATTTCTCACCACAATATTCAGAAAAGAAGCACCCCAAACTCTTATACCTCAATATACACACAAAAATTCTCGGAAATACTCAAGGGCTATACTATGTTGCAAAAAAAAATTATTCTTGCTGATCCCCGCAAAATATTCTCCAAAACAACAAATGTTCCCTGCTAATAAATGTAGGTTCACCAAATCCTAGGTAAGGTCGCCATTTGTTACGACTGGGGTTCAAATATATCAGGGCTCTTATTCATTGGACTAGTAATGGCATAAATGTTACAACGGAAAGCGCTAGCTCAAACCTCTAAAGTATATTCCCAGTGAACAAAGAACACAAATACTCTACAGAGTTCTATATGCAATAATAGGCTATCAAACTCTCAATAAATGTGCTTCTACTCTAGGCTTAATGTTATGTGAAAACAGCCTATTACTACCTATAACCGAAGGTGCTTGGTTATGGTATACAAAGTAAGGTGGTAAGAGAAGTTACAGCTTACGTTACTTTAATCAATAAATGTCAGGCACTCCTGCATGAAAGAAATTGCACTAAAGTCCTTCAACACTAACAAGGAATCTTCTTTAAATGTTAGATATTATAAAGATGCTCGTATCGGAAATGGAACCCAAAAAGGCAGGCAGCGGAACAATGCTCGTGCAGGCTATGCACACAAAAAGGCAGAATATAGAATGCCGTCGGAGCCAAGAATATCCTAAACACTACAACACTAATAATAATCGCCACAATGCAGTATTCCTATCAACAAAAAGAGCCTAAGTCGTTTGTGTCTCAATACATCAAACTAGGCTGCGAAATGCTTGTGTAATCATAAATGGGTATGCATAAAAAGAGTAATTAGGTTAATATACTTAATGTCTACTATGATTGATAAAGTCTAGCTAGAGTCAATGATACGAGATACTGGTGCGCATGGCATGCTGCATAGCCTAGTGCAAATCTCAAGTCTGTGCGTCAAATATTACGTTATAATGAAGGGTAGCTCTCTTGAGAAACCTTAATACCGAAGTATTAACCCGGCAAGCGCGATAGGCCTCACGGAAGGCTTCCTATAGGGAACGCGATAGGCCTCACGGAAGCAAGACCATAAAAAAAGCTTTCCAAAAAAAAAAAGGGCCTATCAAAACAAAGGAATTTGTCTCTAGGTGAGATAATTCCCCTCCAGTACTCATCCATGTAAATATCACCCACCCCCCTCCCCTCCTTCCCCACCTTATTCCCCCCTCCCTCCCCTCCTCAATTATCACCTATTTTCCCTCTTATTATCATCATTTATCGGTTATTTTTCTCTCCCGCGATAATGTAGCACAAGTGGGTTGCAGAAAAGATCGATATGTAACACCCAGACACCGGCCCACACCGCCCCGCTCGTCTCAGTTACCTCACAGACAGCGAGAGAGGAGGGTTGACTGTAGCTCTCTCTCGCCTGACATTACGACCGGGTGGCCAATATCTTCGTTTTTCACCACCCAAATGCTTTTCCCACTTATTTTAGCACTCTTGAAGGTTCATATATACATCATATATGTAAAATAAAAGCATACCGAAAACAAATAATGCTCTATATTGTAAATATAACGAATTCTGTCAGAATCCAAGGCTAGAAATGCACAAATAACTACCCTAGCCCCTAGGTCTATTTAGCGCTTACCGGGTTAAGCGTTCTCCTGGCGTACCTCAAAGACAAACAATCAAGACTAGAACAGTGCAGAATGGTATAGGCAAAAAGCCCTCATTCGTGCATGCTCTACTCTCAATGGCACACAGACTAGAATTTACTCAATCAACTCCAGTTCTCAGGTATGTCGTGCCGCTTTTAACTAAAGCCAGCACTCATAGGAAACAATACCTATTATATCAGACTCCCAGTCTAGCATTATCTAATCCAGCAGAACATTAATAACTAAAGGATATAAAAGCAATATGAAAGCCAACCAATGCTTCGTGATCCACTTTTCTTAACAACTAACATACACAGGTTATATCAGACCTTAACACACAATACAACTGGCCAGCATGAAGCTGATTTTGCAGAGTTAACCAGAGGGGATATAATGTTAATAAAGGTGGTGAAAGATATGGAAAATGAGAGATAGGCAGAGGAAAAGATTCTCAGGGGCGGAGCGGGAATAGATAGCAAGGGAAAAAAGATGAGTGTGTTCTAGAAACCAGATCTGAGGGAGAGAGTGGCGAGGAACCAGTATATATACTCGCACTAGCTCGAGCCGCGTGGGAAACCAGCGGTTGCAAGTCGTCCAGCCACTAGCAAGGGAGCTCAGCATGGTAAGGACCTCTCTCCACCAACCCCCGCGAGGCAGCCAGCCGTGACGTCATCGAGCGGGACAAAAAACACTGCGCGCCCCCTCTCACTCTGTTCTACTCCCTCTCTCTCTCCCAGATCCTATCATTACTAGTTAATGACAAAACATATACTTTACAATTAAATATATAAAGCCTTGACATGGGCGAAAACAAAGAGCCTTTCTGGACTGCCCATGACACGAGCTTTCATATGAAATAAAGCACACTCTAATACATAAACTGTAGCCCCATCCACTGCCCTGGCGATCCTAGCGAGTCACTGTAGGACAAGCCATGCGGTTCTAACGGAGTGGTTAACGTCACAACATGTCTCACTCCCCAGACTGGAACAAGACCTCACGGTCTTCACCGTGTTGAGCGGTGGAATGTACAGGCTCTCAGCCTATGCCCGAGAGGGAGTAGTTGGAATATAAAAAAAAAAAAAAAAAAAAAAATATACAGTATGTAAACAGATAATTGTGTAATTAATTGTGAACTAACGAATTGAGTCCTTCTCTCTCATGATATGATAAATACTGTGATATTAGGTGCGGAATGCTTGTGTTAAAACCTATACAAAATGTCGTGCCACGTATGCCAGTCACACAAATAGTAGGTTAACTGCAATTATCTAAAATGCACTTCATTTACAAACTATTTATAATCTTCACTTACTACACACTATATTCCATCCTTGTTTTAACATCCACTGTTATATTGTGTAACATAGTTGATGGTGGTTCTCCCTTGATCTCCATAAATTCCTTCACCCTCCTTGTTAGAGTTGCTACTCCGCCTCACACCAGCTTCATCTCCCATCCATAATAACTTATGTTTATCTAGCTCATAATATATGTTTTGCTATGTTTAGAGGCTCTCTACTCCAAGAGTAATAACAGGCTAGAGTATCTGTAATGGTATATAAAGCTGAGTGCATAAAACTCACACAACATAATAAATAGATGGCTTTTCTGCATTTACAGTTCGTACAGCTGTTGTAGTTATATTGTACGTTAGTGGCATCCACAGATTCCTCAGGCGGCAAACAAGCTTGCAGAGATGGTACCACTCTCCAAGTATTATGCAATAAACACAAATATAGTCATAGTTATATTATGTCATTGGTTAATAAATCACCAACAACACAACCAGCTAGCACTTCAGTAATAGCCTGCTAAACTCATCGTTGGGGAATTCCCAAACGTGGAGAGTATCCAGCCATCTTCAGAATCTGTTACAGTTACCTATCCGATCCATGTGTAATTCTGGGTAGAAAATGGATACCATAATATGTAAGAAAATATACAATATGTCCAATTAAGCCAATAACACGACTGTAGTTTTATCTATCTACCAACCAACCTGCTGCCTGCCTCCCTTCCAACCTGCCTACCTACCTACCTACCTACCCACCCATCCATCCATCTATCTATCTACCAACCAACTTGCTGCCTTCCTGTCTCCCTCCCAACCTACCTCCCTATCCACCCATCTATCTATCTCCCTTCCAACCTGCCTACCTACCTACCCACCCATCCATCCATCTATCTATCTACCAACCAACTTGCTGCCTTCCTGCCTCCCTCCCAACCTACCTCCCTATCCACCCATCTATCTATCTATCTACCAACCAATCTGCTGCCTGCCTCCCTTCCAACCTGTCTACCTACCTACCCACCCACCCATCTATCTATCTATCTACCAACCAACCTGCCTACCTACCTATCTACCTATTCATCTACCTATCTCCCAACCAACCTGCTTCTTTCCTCCCTCACTCCCAACCTACCTACCTATCTACCCATCCATCTATCTATCTACCAACCAACCTGAATGCCTGCTTACATAAACACTCTTACATCGGGCAAGCGTTTGTTAATAAATGTATAAGTGCCTTCCTATTGATATAATTATTCTACAATTATATATATATATGTATATATAATACATAAAATAAATATATGATGTGACAAAAGAAAACGTAATACGCAAACAACGAGGTGCGAATGAAAGCAAAGTCATAACATAATGTACAGTTGGTCAAAGTTCCAGCTGACCCACCCTCTGGGGCTCGCAGAACTAGCTGGCAATACTGGTGTAGTGGTGCAGGGATTACCACTTGCCATAAATGGTTACCTGTGTCTGTCCTGTATATTACTGCAAATTAGACTATGTAATGTCCACGTTGTGAAGACTAAATGCTCCTTCATTAAGCAGCCACCAATAAAACAGAAAATGTATTCTTATCAAATCGAGTAAAGTATGTTGTGGCAGCCAGCAGGTTTTATATGTGTTGCCAATCAGTGGGTATAATAACTTGAATATTTAAGCAAATCTACGAACTTTGGGTGAATGTTCGGGATCATACATAACGATGTATGCATTTGTATTTGAGATTGGCTTACTTTCCCTTGTTTAGTATAATATGTTCTAACAATGATATAGCCGAAATCAGATCTACCAATCCCAATCTTTGTAACACACACCTCCTTCCTACACCAGTATTGCCAGCTAATTATGCGAGCCCCAAATCGAGGGTGGGTCAGCTGGAACTTTGACCAACTGTACCTGTAGTGTATATAGTACCGTACCACCCGCCTGACTGTGGCCCGCTGAGTGAGAAGAAATTGGGTGCCAAAACTACTCTTGTATCTGCATTTTAATTCCGTTGTTTTAGTGTTTATCTTATTTATTCATTCTATTCATCTATATATTTCACACCACTCTAAAACCATTTTATCACAACCCCTTCACTTATAAACTTACTGATCTATGTGTGCGTCTATCAAGTTTTGGCATTATTTGAATTACTGAAGTTCACACACAACCTTTCGGCATCGCCGTATTTCCCCAATAGCCTAATCCCTCAACTGATCGATCATTTACGGAGTGAGAACCCAGCCTCCAGCTCACTAAACCATCCCAAAGTTAGTAATATATTGTGGTGGTTGGCCAGGCTAAGTGGCAACAACACCTACTCTATTATTGACGGTCACACTTATAACGTCTGTTCCACTTACGAGACTTTATATTTAAATGCACCTCATTATAGGGAACATCGCTATCCAACAGAAGCAAACTATATAAAATGTATACATAATCTACCTCTCTCTCTCTCTTTCTGTATGTGTGTGCGTGTGGTAGTGAAGATAGGCTAGATGTTAGCAGGTTCGGAGTGTCTTACGGGAGCTTAACCCAGGATCAGTCCAGGATGAGAAATGCTCTGACGAAAAGAGAGAACAAAGATAGGGAGGCTGGTATGGTGGATGTTGGAAAGTATACCAGTTGGTGGTGTTGGTGTAAGTTGTGTGGTTGATAGTGATGGTTGGTATTATACAGAGGACCGAGTTGTTGTTGGTGAGTCAACTATAATGGTTGGGTTATTCCTTCCTTAAACATACATTACACTCCATCACACTATGCACTAATATGTTGAAAATAACAACATCAAATCTATCGGAGCAGGAAATTATGTAATACCTTCCCTACTCGTTAACGGGTGAAACAAAGGACTATTTTTGGATGTTTAACCCCTTCTGTACCAGCAACGTCTTTTTGGTGATATTCTAAATATACTTAGACGATTTTGTGAAGCTAAAATAGTATCTGAAGCCGGTTAATTTATGGAGGCCCTTCCTAAACTGAATATAATCGCTGAGAGTAGCCAGTATAAACATATAAAATAGGTTTAATGTCGCAAGGAAGGCTATGATAGCCTCCTTACCCGTTACTATAGCCCAGGAATATGTTTGGGGGTTGCACAATTTTCATAAGCTATTGTTATGAATATATATTCATTCTGAGGCAACTCATCAGCAGCTGGGATAAAAAAAAAAAAAATCTATGTGATTGAGGGAGGCAAAAGGCATTACTGCCTATAGCGAGTGCCTCCCCCATAGTTGAAAGAGTGACAGGGCCAAAATCAAGGGACGTTCGAGCCAAAATGCCTGGACACACGGAGTTTGAAGCAATGGTGTTTCTTACCCTCGTTAATAAACAGTTTCGGATATTAGGCTAAATTACAATCTGGGGTACCGGTACATAACATGGCATAACCATATACCCAATCCTAATCGAACGAAACCAAACCTATCCTAATCTAACTAATCTAAACCGGCTACAATTAAGCCCTATCAAACCAAACTGAACCTAGCCTAACTAAGATACCCCAACCTAGCTTAATAAATAACTCTACCAAATATAACCAAACCAACCTTTACCTAATATAGCCAAACATACTTAAACCTAATCATATCAAAATAAATCTAGGCGTACGAAAAACAAGTAATGTAATTTATTCTGATTATTGTCAGGCTATAGTTAACCCCTTGTGTACCGGCGACGTCTTTCTCATTTAATTCTGGCTGCTATTAAACGAGTTTATTCAGCTTACAAAGGGTCTCCAGCAATTAACAGGTTTCGAAGTATCTCAACCATATTTACTACCGCAGATCCTTCTAAAACTGCACATAATCGTTCGAAATAGCTAGACTAAACTTTAAAAGACGGCGCCGGTACAGAAGGGGTTAATGGAGAGGGGAGAGAAGGCAAGATAAATATTTACAAGTACAATATACCAATCAAAGTGCATGTAGAAAAGCGAGGGAATACATTTGGTGAAGTAAAACATCCTGGTGGATCACATAATTATATGCTTTGGTGAAGTAAAACATCCTGGTGGATCACATAATTATATGCTTTGGTGAAGTAAAACATCCTGGTGGATCACATAATTATATGCTTTGGTGAAGTAAAACATCCTGGTGGATCACATAATTATATGCTTTGGTGAAGTAAAACATCCTGGTGGATCACATAATTATATGCTTTGGTGAAGTAAAACATCCTGGTGGATCACATAATTATATGCTTTCATTAATGTAATTGGAGGTGTTTGGTGTTGTGGTGAAATTAATACAAAATTGATTATGCGAGTTCCGTCTACGCCCGGACCACATATTGTACTTATCATAATGTTGGTGGCCATGGGCAACCCCACACACACGGATCTTGTGTTCGAGTCACGTGATAAGTTACCCGGTACTTAATAAGTGGCACAGATACTTGTTGATCGCACTCAAAAACTTACTAGCCAGTAATTAATCGAATCGGACGAAAACATGCGAACAAGTGTTCTGTGAGAGCTGGCAAATTACCGTGTTTTTTGCAATATTCCTAGCCAGTAAATAAGATACACTGGTTATACAGTATAATTGCAACTAAGAATACTATAATAATGTTTCCGTACTCCACATTGCAATAATTATATTAACTATCTAGTAAATAGGATACGCTAAATTGTATAATGACACCTACAAGTATTGTAATGTTTCAGTATTCATTAGAACCATTATAATCCTTATAATATATATAGTAACATCTTACACTACATTATCTGGCTCGGAATACAGCAACATTATAGTATTATCACCAACAACGATGGGGTTAAATACAGGCCCTTGTCCGACCAATTATCCAATTATCCAATACCAAGATGGCAGAACCTACCTTGATCAGATGCTGGTGCTGATGGTCATCCTCCAAACCTCTTATTATGTTCCTTCCAACAACCAACTATACTCCTAAAATCGATTAATGAAATTTACAAACACATGTGTGTAATACGCACTCTTCCTCGGGTTACCGTCTTCCTGGAACGATGCCGACACCCGCTTGACACTTTAACCAACTATAAACCCGAATTACGACGATAAAACGCATATGAAGACGATTACCGGTATATTTCCCGCAGTCACACACTAACACATCCATACTTCCGTCCCGTGAGTCGAACTCTGAGGTGCATTGCTATCCCTGGCTGCTCCCCGAGTCCCTGCCTTAACGTGTTCATCCTACACCTTGTATTGCTCAGATATCTATTAGTTTTAATTAAGCACTATAATCGTAGTTACTTATGAGAGTATTTATATGTTTGGTAGGTATTGTTGGTGCCATATTAATACGAACACACCTGTATCAGGTAAATAATGTGTATTTGTTGTGGTCCCGCGGCTGAGTCGAGACCTCCGCACTGATAAACAGGCCGGCCAACATGACGGTGGGCGGGGCTAAGGAGGATTTAGATAAGCTACACGCAGTCTTGCTTTGTATCTCTTTCACAGATACAGTAGATGGTTTTGTTTTCAAATGGGGAATACACATAATGTGTCACATATGTGTACGCCGATGAGTAATTTGAAACTATACAATGCGCAAGAAAGGTAAGCCAACAATAAGCACGAGAGAGAGAGAGAGAGAGAAGTTCCCCATCTCTCTCATTTAAGATAACTATAATATCACAGGCCGCCTTTCCCCTCCACTACAGTGTCCTTAAGGAAGCATTATTAGGGGCCAGGGACCATTTTCGTAATTACATTGGTGACCATTACAATGCTACCCTAGATCTGGTTAACTCCGTGCGTACACACACATACACACACACACACTCGCACACATTCACACACACACACACACTATATTTCAAGTTACATAATCGTTGTTTTTGCAATGTGCTTTGTTCGTAAGTATATACTCAACAGGTTTGGACCTAATGTGAGAACCAGACCCTTCCAAGTACCAACTGACGCCATAAATATACAGCACAACCTGCTTTGTAGGGCTGTTATTTATAATGTATTCAGCTTACAGTATAACAAGGAAAATATATGGGTTAAAATAAATATATCTTCCTTTCAAAAGGTAAGCAATCGTCAAATGGTTTAATTATATCCTCTTAACAGTTACATACAATTAAGATACTCAATTAATATCACGAAAGAAGAGTGAACATGTTCACTTCGTTTTTTGGGATGAAATATTTTATGTGGTGGAGCTAAAGTATACCCCTTGGCCAAGTACTAAATATATTGACAACCTGAATGTAGAAACATGTAAACAATAAATATATAGAGATAACTATTGTCAAGATGTATTAGAATTGTTGTGTGAGAGACAGGTTACTTTGGTCCACTGAATGGAAGACTTCATACAAGACAAATAGTGAGAGTGTGAGAGATCAGATTGGGTCATAAATTCCAGGATAATGTAGCAATGTTGTTAATGTACTTGTGGCCTACATACCTATAACATGGATACCGTATGTATACAGGTACAGTATGTATGTATGTATGTACAGTATGTATACAGGTAGAGTATGGGTGCTGTATAATTCCTTTCAGCTGGATACCGTGTGTATACCGGTTCAGTTATTTACATACGGATTCGGTTTATTCCTTTCAGCTGGATACCGTATGTATACCGGTTCAGTTATTTACACACGGATTCGGTTTATTCCTTTCAGCTGGATACCGTGTGTATACCGGTTCAGTTATTTACATACGGATTCGGTTTATTCCTTTCAGCTGGATACCGTATGTATACCGGTTCAGTTATTTACATACGGATTCGGTTTATTCCTTTCAGCTGGATACCGTGTGTATACCGGTTCAGTTATTTACATACGGATTCGGTTTATTCCTTTCAGCTGGATACCGTGTGTATACCGGTTCAGTTATTTACATACGGATTCGGTTTATTCCTTTCAGCTGGATACCGTATGGATACATGTACAGTAAATAAGGAAGTATTACTGTCATCTACTTTAAGAAGTACCAGTTATGCATATACTGTATTGTATAATTATACTAGCTACATACTGTACTTTGTATTCAGCATTAAATTATTTTCAGTCGCCTAGCTCAAAATTCGATATATATTCGATATATCTATCTGGAAAATGTATCCCTATGTGCGTTTTTTTCTGAATATTGCTTCGTTGCGTCCTATTTGTCTAAGTTTAAAACCGGTTATATGGTTACATTCATGTACAATGTGATTTAAATTAAAACGACACAACAATTAGGTAAAACAAGTGTTTATAAGACAAATTTTGCTATTCCTATGATTAGTTAGTAAATAGGGTAATATACAGCAAACTTGTACACAAAACAATATTCGTTTATATACCTTGACAAAATACTAACACGCAAATACAACGGCGCGAGGAAAAACGATGAATGGTTTACTCAGCTTAATTAAATTGTTAGGAAATCCACTCACCACAGAACTAAATGGACACAGTAGGTAAGTCAGTCAGTCAGTCTCTCTCGCTCTCGCTCTCTCTCTTTCATACATACGTTTTGTTCCCTACGCCGAGGAGTACCGTGGACAGAGGCAGTATAAAAAGAGGATACACAATACAAAGACCTCCACGGCATGTGGACAGCAAGTCTAGTACAAAATACAATACATTTTAACTTGTAATGCATCAGTTGGAGAGAGAAGGATACTTAGATCACTGAATATAATATTTATGTTAGTAATATCGTGGAAGGGCAGAAAGGGAGAGATATACCGAGAATTACATGAAAAGATGGAATGGAGAGGTATATGATTGAAAGTGGTATGAGGTGGGAGGAGAGGCGTCGACTGATGGACAACAGAGGAACCTATGTGGTGATGGTGGTGACCAGAAGAGTGTTATATATTATGTGGATGTAAACATGGACAACTGTGTTATATATAGTTCCGATAGGATAGTCCATGTGATATTGTTAATGATCATAATATTGCTATATATTGTGTACGAGTATCTTGGTAAGTGTAGAATAAAATACAATAATTAATATTTAAATATAACACATTATGCGGATCCTCAAAATGTAATATGTCTGGCTGTACAACAAGATTAATCAGGGCTTAAAGATAGACACAGAATATTATCGATCACTGGCCATGTCGTAGCATCATATATTACTTATAATACCGATATCACAGTATAGTTTTCCAAATGGTCGACCACTAGGAATCAATACGAGTATAAAATTCATTGGAAAACAATATTGCAAAGGTCCACACAAATAACCGTGAGCAATTATAGAATGAGGACGAGGTGTACATCGTTGGTACAGCTTATAAGATGGATTGATTTGGTGCATTATAGCCTGATTTAAGATTACATAGGACATAATTATACAAAAGTAGCACACACACATATACATTATTCTGTACATCTGCATCTTGTCTTGAAACGTAGTATGAGAGATAGAGAGAGATGGGGGGGGGGGGGGGGTGAAGGCTCGCCTGGAAAGCTGGCAGACTTTATGTTTTCTCATTCTCTCCTCGGGGAAAATATGATTCTTGCTCTTAACCCCTTACGAGCAGCCTAGGTGGTCTATTTGACCGTAACGCCCAGCGTTATTTTTTTAACCCTAAATAGGGTTGTTTACGTGATCATTTTCATGCCTAAATAAGACCCAGAGCGTAAAACAAGTATCTATCCCTGAAAGGGCATAAACAGAGCTTTCCAATGACACCCGAACCATCCTTGTACGACCACTGGTTCTCTTGCAACGATCGTGCAACACGAGTGCAAAAACCCTGTAATTAGGTAATTTCCCTACATAATTCCCTGTGTAGTGAGTGAGAAGAGGGGGAGGAAGTTAGAATACAGGTCAGTTGGTCCACCGTGGTGGTGGGCGACGGTCATACAGTTGCTACGCTCCTCACACTGCTCAGCTCTCTCTCTCAGCAAGATTACGTGCTGAAAATGGCGCTCGACATAAGTTGTGAACCGCCACATACTCCATATTTATTTCACACGACATAAGTTGCGCGCCGCCAATTAAGGGTTAAGCATTACGGTAATGTATGAGCAAGACTCCTGCAGCGTCAGAGCTACTCGTAGACAAGGGAATATGTTTTATACATTTGTTTTGTTCTTTGTGTATATAGGAGACAAAAGGCAAAGCTGCCTGTAACAAGTGTCTCACCCAAAGGTTGAAAGTGAGACAGAGAGCCAAAATCAAGGTACAGTACTTCTTCCTCCTGAGCTCACTATCACACACAGACGCACCACAATCACACATAATCAATGTTATACTAACAAATAGTTCTCACATATTGACCGCGGGGACACAGGTTACCCTCACTGTATATAATGAGGTTGGTTAATCTCACACATTATACTCTTTTGATTTACTGCATTTGGGAACATGTATAACAATGAACGGTAATATAAGCTAAGTGGACACTTTTCAGATATGCATCAGTAAACATGTATCATTCAAATAAGCCACGCTTTGTTAAAGTATAAACTATACAAAATGCGAGATAATTTCATGTATCGCTATCGAGGTACAGAAAATTTGAGACAAGAGGGGTAACTATATTCACAATAATAATAAGCTGTCATTAACGCTCCAATGTTCTCCCCAGTAAAACTAATACCTGCCAGGGATTATGGCCAAATTATAAACTGATAAGTCTACTGTTTCTATGCTGTTATTTTTCTACTAATTTATATGAACTATTTTGTCATACGGTATTATTTACCGCTATAATAAGGAAAGGGTGATGCAATTTACAGTATGTTTGAGCAGTTTGTTTCTCCATATGTAATTAATATAAATAATATGTATTTTGTAGGATTAAGGTTTGGTATGTAATTGTAACGCAAAATATGAGCGGTAACCTCTAAAATGTGAATCTCTAAATATGTTTTAGGAATGTTTAGGGACCATTATCACATAACATTATTCTATAATTATAATTATCTCAAATAAGAATGAGTCTTTACAATGTGAATATTTTGTTTGTTACTACCTTTTGATTAGAGAGAGAGAGAGAGAGAGAGAGAGAGAGAGAGAGAGAGAGAGAGAGAGAGAGAGAGAGAGAGAGAGAGAGAGAGAGAGAGAGCACCACAACAATAATTAGTGTAACATATATATATTCATTGAAAGTTCAGAGATACAGGATAAATTATTTACTCCACCAGACAGGACAGTTGTATACTTCGTGTATCAGAAATGCAATGATTATGCTTCAGAAACGTGGCCAAATAATGTATATATCAAATTGATAAAATGAAACAACAAAATACGAATGATGAGGTGGATGTGTAGGGCTAAACTGCAAGATAGATATTATCTCGGGAGGAGTTAAGTAAGCATTTAGGTATCAGTAAAGATGCATACAAGCAAGCTTTGATGATAAGGGCATGTGAAGAAGTAGGATTATCAACATTGATTGGCAAGATTCAAGTCCGTGAACGAGGAGGGAGCTGCGCCGAGCGGTAGACCTAGAAAGATTTGGGAATAAAATTATGTCATACAAACTAGAAACTCAAAACCTGACAACTGGAGTAGCCATAATAGGGGTGCCTGAAGCGCCACAAATAGGACTTGAGAATGAAACTGTTCATGGTGTGGACAACTAGATCTATACAGTTATATATAATTGTATGTAATGGAAACCAAACTGTCAGTATAATAATGCATTAGATTGTAAAGCCCTGAAATAGCATGCAAACATACCAATAATAATATTATAGACGAACAGAGGGTTACAAAGTTGAGTGATCACACACCGATTTAATTTCTCCAGATTAAGATGGTCTGATCATCAGAATTCCGTGGACACAATGTTACCGGACCATCCAATATGGCCTTGTTATCCGTGGATCAGGTGGAGGTGGTCAGTTCATTAGTGGCATTATGGTATATACAGTATTATCTTCCACCCTCACAACAATTATGAGGGACAACCTACAGTAGCTGAGACTGAAGAATGTTATTATTGGTTGAGTGGCAAGTCACAGAACCTTCCCAGGCTGACGACACATACTTCCCTACTTTATGTAATGGGCCTAATGAATAGTATTACATAGCAAAGCAAATCAATGTAGTGGTGTTGTTTATGCAGTTGTTGTCTATAGTAGTGTTTTTTTTATGTAGGAGTTGTCTGTAGTAGTGTAGTAGTAACTGAGTAAGTGCTCTCTCTCTCTCTCTCTCTCTCTCTCTCTCTCTCTCTCTCTCTCTCTCTCTCTCTCTCTCTCTCTCTGTACAATAGGTTCTCGCTGTACCCTTCCACATTATGCTGGATAAAGAAACTGCATATTCAAACCTGCGTAAGTTGGCGATGAACCAATATTGATCTTGCCGTATTAGGTAAGTTTAAATTGAAATGGAATTGCATACCCATCCCACCATGTGTGGGCGATAAAACAAAATGTGTTTTTGGTGAAGACAGATGCATACAAATATGAAACACAGACAGGGTACCGGTAGTGTGTTTGTGTATCTGTACAGTAAAACACAGACAGGGTACCGGTAGTGTGTTTGTGTATCTGTACAGTAAAACACAGACAGGGTACCGGTAGTGTGTTTGTGTATCTGTACAGTAAAACACAGACAGGGTACCGGTAGTGTGTTTGTGTATCTGTACAGTAAAACACAGACAGGGTACCGGTAGTGTGTTTGTGTATCTGTACAGTAAAACACAGACAGGGTACCGGTAGTGTGTTTGTGTATCTGTACAGTAAAACACAGACAGGGTACCGGTAGTGTGTTTGTGTATCTGTACAGTAAAACACAGACAGGGTACCGGTAGTGTGTTTGTGTATCTGTACAGTAAAACACAGACAGGGTACCGGTAGTGTGTTTGTGTATCTGTACAGTAAAATGATGATTGATGTTCTGGACTATATTGTTCTGTTTTCAGTAATTCACCATTTTGTTATACTCTTCTCACGAGGATTTACATATCTTGAAATAAATTATGATTTGGAAATGTTGAGCTCAATTTAGACATTTAAACTTCTAAGCAATTTGATATACAATTTGTTGCGATAGACAATATAGGTTAATGGGATACAAATAAACTAAACAAGGCAGATTTTACGGCTTCGCCCGGGAAAAATTATAGATTGACTTAAATGGCTCATAATTATAGATAGACTTAAATGGCTCATAATTATCAAACCATCAATCAAACGAAACCGGCAAAACAAATATAGACTATGGTCTTTGTGAAACCCCCACTGGTTTCAGTTACTTTATTATTTATTGTATTTACCTATAACGTTAGTAGTCTTTGTTTTCATGTTATTGTTTGACAAACAAACTTCTACAAATGCATACAATTAACTTAATTCAACTTTTCGTTATCATATTATTCCACGCTATCAATGCAATCTTCTCCAATCTTCCCAACTCCTTCCATCAGCCCGACTGCAATATACCTTAGTAAATTGTTCAAATATTCCCTGGATTATCTTGGCCTTGGGAGCTTCATAGAACCATTATATTCCTATCTCAAGTCATTATTGTTGCCATGGTTCATATTTATGTTCAATACTGGAAGGTAATTTGTGGTAAGTGGACGACTTGAGGCTGAATCACAGCCCATTTATCTGGCATAACGTATTGTTGATAATATTTACTGAGCTGCTGCCAACACTTACCGTCTATCATCAACTGTACATAACAGTGAGAGAGAGCTACATAGAGCTACATAGATACACAGACCTCAAGGTCCTTACTAGGCAGTCTGGCCTTACAAACTATATATGTATATATATATATATATATATATATATATATATATATATATATATATTGTGACGCACCCAGTGCGTGGCAACGCAACCTGATTGTACTCCTTGGTACTCCACTGTACCGCCACTGTGTGGTACCGCTGTACCGCTGTACCGTGCTGGCTGCTTATATTGAGTGTGACAACGTATAACTATGTTCTTTGTATCTCTGCAAAGGTCTCGTCATGTGCTAACCAGTGGTGGGTTTTGTTTTAAGCCATGTCGAGACCTTCCATTTAATATGTAGTATCAATAGAGAAGTTGATAGATAGGACAATGGGAGTTCAGAGAGAGAGAGTGAGTTGGTTTTCAGAGCGAGAGGGTAGCAACGCGCCACGCTGCCGGAGTGGTGGTTGCCAGACGTATGGACCGGTTGGCAGCCTTGCGCTTATAGCTAGGTGCGACAGGGTTGGTAGTCCATTGCCGCCTGTCTATGCTGCCTGGGTTGCCCATGTTGTCGTACTGCACATTGCCTGGAGGCTCGCTGTGTGTTCCATGATCAGGTTGCCTAGAACCTTTGAGATTCTAACATCCCTTGCCCTCTCTCCCAATTTCTCACGGTTGCACTCTTTCTCTCTGACGACATTACTCTCATTTCATTCTTCTCTCTATTTAAATGCATACCCTTCCCTTGAGGTCCTAAAGGAGTTTCAGCACTCACCTCTCGTATTACTCTTAGGACAAGCATATATTTACATGTATTAGATTTAAGGGGTTAATGTGAACAGCGATCTTCTTGATGAGGATAGTTGGTGAACGTTCTACATGTTCACGAGTTATATGCCCAGCTCATCATCCAATTTGTGACTAGACTAGTGCCATGTGTAAGAGCCCGACCATGCCCGGGAGTTGTCTGTAGAGGGGCGAGGACTTAGCCTTGATTTGCCTACCGAGCCAGGAGCGAGTGCAGTACCAGAGACTACAGCTCGCTCGTAGTGCCGGTATAGTAGAGTAACGTAATTTATCTGTCCTTGTGTTCTCTGCAGTCTTTTCCTGGGTTCTCGCTTTCGGTGCTGGGACTCGTTGTTCCTGTGACTTGGCCTGCTAGCTAGAACACATGGGGATGATGAGTGGGTGATATCTTTATTTTACTATGCATTGCAGCTCTCTTTAAGTTTATGTATCTAACACTTTACAATACACATTACTCACACACAAGACAACACTATTAATACTTTCATGTATCAATTAACTGCACTGTCGTTTTGCTGCTGTGTCCGGAGTTCTATTGCGTAGGGCGCATACGGACTCAGAGGGGAGACAGAGTGAGAGAAGCGAAGTAGCCTATGCGGTAGTAGGCTACCGGCGCAGTACTGTTGCCTGCAACCTTTTAGTTATTCCAAGTATAGATTCATTATTATAATAAGTGACTACTATTTATGTTCCTTCCATGTGTATTATTAGGTATCTACTGGATCATGAACATCTTGTATGCTACATGCTAGTGCATGTTAGTAGGGGACAGTTATTCTAGTGCACGCGCTTTCAAGTAGGCGTGTACATTTGTCATTTAGCATTTCACTGTCATACCTTTAGCCTGCTTCTATTCTACATTATTAGAGGCTTAATATTAACGTAGTTTCTTGAGTATTGCATTTCTTTAGTAATAACGTAACCTATAAATGTCTGAGGGAGTTTAGCCTCATAGCCTACCCCTGTTGTACACTTTCGCCGAGTTAAGGTACCTCGTTACCATAGACGATAACTCTGTAGGGCGTTGGTGCTTTTGTTGTCTGGAGCATATAGTATTTGGGACTGGAATCGAGCGTGTCGTTGTCACATAAGCCATTTCTGTCCTACGATCAAGAATCCCGAATATGTATTGCCGATCCAGCCGTAACAAAATGGCGACCTTGCACAAGATTCATTAGTATCCTATCACATGTTTTTTGGAGAACTATTCTATGCTACCTAGTAGAGCTGGCTAGAATTTTCTTGCATATTGGAGGAATTTTTATTGTGTCATTATTGTATTGGTGGACTTGCAGATTGTTTCGTTGGGGGTGTCTAGAGTAGAGTCATTCAAGCATCTTTAACATTTTGTGAGTCGAGACTGCAATTAGTAATAAGCACTTCTTTTTTTTTATGAACAGCAATTGTATAACCAGCACTATGTCTAATGACTCATCATTTACGGGGGAGGATAACACGGTACAGCCTAGTAACCAGCAAGTACAACAGATGTTTAGGGAGGGGAGTGTTATAAGTGGAGAGAGGGATGCCCGGGCATTTTTGCAGACACCTTTGACCGAACAGCGCCTGCAGGCTATTGATTGTTACGGTCTTCGCTGTTTAGCCACGGTTTTGGGGCGGGACTGTCCTGACAGTTGGCCCAAGAAGAATTTGGTGGCATGTTTGTTGGGTGATGGCGATGGGGCGGTGGGTGGAGTGGGGTCTTGGGGGGTTCCCTTCAAGCCTCCATTCCACTCTACCCCTGAGCTGGGCCCTCAGCCAGCGAGTCTTAGCACGATGCAGCAGGAGGGTTCTCAAGGGCAAGCTGGCTTACCCGTAAACACGTCTCGGTGTGGATCCCCCATTTTGTGCTCTCCCCCCCCAGGCCTGTCTCCTGAGATGTTATTTCAGCTAGAACTAGCTAAGTTTAAGCTGCAGGAGACTCAGATACAACAGGCTAGTATAGAACGGATTAAGCTGCAGGAGACTCAGATACAACAGGCTAGTATAGAACGCATAGAGGTTGCTAGAATCCAAGCCAACAGGATGCAACCAGGTACCAGGCTGAAATGGATGTCGAGAAGTCTAGAGTAGAGACCACGGGGCGTCATCTCGGTGGTGGGCACCGGGTTACAGACTCCCTTTCGCATTTAATTAAGTTAGTACCCGCATTTGATGAGACAGCAGTGACTGAGTTTTTTGCTCGTTTCGAAAAGAAGTGTCGTGAGTATGACTGGCCGGAGGTTAAATGGGCAGCATTAGTTTCATCACGTCTAGTGGGTAAGGGGTTGAAAGCCTACGATGCACTGTCACTGGACGAGAGTGTAGTGTATGGACTGGTGAAGGAGGCTGTGCTCCGGGCCTACGAACTGCAACCCGAAACTTATAGATTGAAGTTCCGTGGCGTGAATAAGAAGAGCGACGTCAGTTTTATGGAGCACGCACGGGACTTAACAGATGCAGGTAATAACTGGTTTCGGTCCGAGCACGCAGAGTCGGCTGAGGAAATTAAGCAACTTTTCTATCTGGAACAGTTTTACAAATGTACTGGAACCGATCTAACGCTGAACATTAAGGAAAAATGTCCCAAGACAGTAGAGGAGGCTGCCAAGATGGCAGACCTCAGATTATCGTTGATTCGTGGTTGCGGTGCCGCTCAGAGGGCTGAGTCAGGGCAGAGGGGGCGCTATACCCCACCCACCAGAGTTTTCGATAATAACAAATCCTATGACACACATAACCACACTAAATGCATTGCACCTAATAACACCTACAAACACAAGCCTCTTCCGTTTACTAAAGGTCAGGCCCCTTCTTCGCCCGCACAAGGGAAGAAGCCCATTGGGGATGTGAAATGTTACAAATGTCAGAAGCTAGGCCATTATTCACGTGAGTGCCCTAGTAACACTCCCGCTAAGCCGGTGTCATTGGTTCACAGTATCGGTGTGTCTCTGAAGGCTGCAGCAACTGCCCGGGGTAGGTTGTCAGCAGCTGAGGCACACGCGGTAAAGAAGCGTACGGAAGGCTCGACACCTGTCCGGGACACTTTCTGTAGCCATCGGGGGCACGGGTTTGTGAGCTGGGGGAGTGAACTACGGAGGGTTGACTTGCTGAGGGATACGGGGGCTTCGCAAACTTTGTTGAGGAACTTCACAGGGAAACCGATAAATGCGGCCAGAGTTGTTGTGGTGCAGGGTATAAATGCTACGAGGTCATACCCACTTGTGAGGTTGGAGTTGAGAGTGGGAGAGGTGTGCAGGGAGCTGGATGTAGGGATCGTTGAGTGTTTGCCAGTTGAGGGCGTCGACCTTCTTCTCGGCAACGACTTTGCGGTGCCCACTTCCGGGACTCCACCCTTAGTCGTTGCCGAGAGAGGGCGGCCGACGTGGATGGTGAGAATCGGGAATGGGTTGGGAGGTGCCAACAGGATGAGATGGCCTGTGTGGTAACCCGATCTCGCTCTGCGGCTCCTGCACAGCCTAGCACTCAACCTCGGGGACAGTGGAGGAAGGATCAGGAGAAGGTTGCTAAGGGCAGGAAAAGGGACATTGATTCTGCTGCACTTCTCGGTGATTCGGTACTTGGACCTATAATAAACACGGGAGTTGACTCTGGCCCAGATATGGTGTGTAACAAGGCAGAGTTGGGTAAGACTTCGCGTGAGGCAAGAGCTGTAGCGAGAGCCACTAAGGCAGTAGAGCCTACTAGCCGGGGTAATGTCTTATTACAAAACCATCTTGATGCATTGACGCCCAGGGACATTAGTGAGCAGCAGCTGCAAGACGCTAGCCTAGCTCGTTATAGCAATGGTGCCATAGAGTTGGAGGAAGATGGGGATGCGAAGCCGGGAGATTTCTTTAGGCTCAACAGGATATTGTACCGCAGATTTCTAGACCCCAAATCGAAGTGGGAGGGCGGTGCGAGGGTAGTAGACCAGGTGGTTGTTCCAAATAAGTATAGAGAGTCCTTATTGTGTCTGGCGCATGATGTGCCGGTGGCGGGTCATTTGGGGGTAACAAAAACATTGGCGGCATTGGGCAGGTTTTTCTGGTGGCCTGGGGTCAAGGCTGATGTCTGTGCATGGGTGGCTGGGTGTGCGACCTGCCAGACAACGGGGAAGCCTAACCAGACAATCCCGAAGGCACCTTTGTTTCCCATACCTGTCACCGGGCCTCCGTTCAGCAAAGTTGTAGTAGATTTGGTTGGCCCTTTCCCGCCTACTAGTAGTGGCAATAAATTCCTGTTGACAATCATGGATGTGGCTACGAGATACCCGGACGCATACCCCATGAGAAACGGCTCGGCAAAGGCAGTTGTTAAAAACTTATTATTGTTCTGTTCCCGTTATGGATTTCCACGTGAGGTGCAGTCAGACCAGGGGAGCAATTTTACATCCAAATTGTTCAAGCAAACCCTTCAGTTGCACGGTATATGTTCTGTAGTGTCGTCAGCCTACCATCCCGAGAGTCAGGGAGTCTTGGAGCGGTGGCACTCGACCCTGAAGAGTATGCTACGCTGTTACTGTGCAGAACATGACACTGATTGGGATTTGGGTCTGCCGTATGTTCTGTTCGCTGCACGTGAAGTCCCAGGAGAGAGCCTGGGGTTCAGTCCAAATCAACTAGTCTTTGGCCATAATGTGAGAGGACCTTTAAGTATGGTGAAAGAGATCTGGGAGGGCGAAGAGAAGCCGGGGTCTGTACTTAAATATATCCTTGAGAGCCGGGAGAGACTTATAGGTTGCATGGCAGCGGCAGGTAATAACTTGGTTAATGCACAGGCGGTCATGAAGCACCAGTATGACGCCAAGGTGAAGCTTCGGGAGTTTTCGGTGGGTCAGGAGGTAATGTTGCTTTTACCTTTGCCTGGACACCCCCTTTCTGCCAAGTTTATTGGGCCGTATGTGGTGGCTAAGAAACTGTCCGACCTTGATTATCTCGTTGCAACACCTGACCGTAGAAAAAAACATCAGTTATGTC
Source organism: Lithodes maja (assembly GCA_037953745.1). Classification (NCBI taxonomy): domain Eukaryota; kingdom Metazoa; phylum Arthropoda; class Malacostraca; order Decapoda; family Lithodidae; genus Lithodes; species Lithodes maja. The sequence continues at coordinate 76,984 of JBAKBP010004590.1, forward strand.
ATGTTAACCTCATGAAAGAGTATGTGAGACGCCCCTCAGAGCCTCTCACTGTCCCTGTGCTGGCCTGCAGCGGCCAGGGTGGAGAAGGAGGTGGGGACAGTCATGCTGCTGAGGAGGATAGCTGGGACTGTGTCATTTCCGCGGAACAGTGGGCGGGGAATACTGAACAAGAGGCTAGGCAAGCTGTAAGTCACCTGCCTGAGCACCAGGGTGCTGCTGTCCTAGGCCTGTTCAGGTCATACCCCTCTGTTTTCGCCGAACACCCAGGTCTCACTACTCAGGTAACGCACGACGTGGACGTCGGTGATAATGTGCCCTTCAAGTCAGTGCCCTACCGTGTGCCCCCGGTAAAGTTGCCAGCTTTACGGGAGGAGTTAAAGTACATGGTTGAGAGAGGGATGATCACTGAAGGTTATGTGAAGTGGACATCACCCGTCACGTTGCAGCCAAAACCTGACGGCAAGGTGCGGTTCTGCATAGATTTTCGTAGGCTAAATGGCTTGACCACTACCAACCCTTACCCTTTGCCTCGAGTTGACGACAGCGTGGACAAGATAGGGAATGCAAAGTACCTTACTAAAATTGATCTTGTAAAAGGCTACTGGCAAGTACCCCTGTCGGACCGAGCTAAGCAAGTTTGTGGTTTTGTGGTAGATGGCAAGACCTACCAATGTAACGTAATGCCTTATGGGCTTAAGAACGCACCTGCCACGTTTCAGAACCTGATGAACGATATTTGTGACGAAATCCCTAACTGCACGGTCTACCTTGATGACGTGATAGTGTATGATGACAATTTTGAAAATCACCTAAGGCACTTAGAGACCCTGTTTGGGAAGTTGCACGATGCTGGGCTGGTGGTGAACCTGAGGAAGTGCGAGTTTGTAAAGGCTACTGTGCAGTATCTTGGCTTCGTGGTCGGGTTAGGCCGGGTGTGCCCCCCCCTGAGCAAGATACAGGCTATCAATATGTTTCCCAGGCCCACCACTAAGCGCCAGGTCATGCGGTTCCTAGGTATGATAGGCTATTATAGGCGCTTCATCCGGGGATACTCTACTGTCTTAGCACCGTTAACTGATCTACTGTCGAAGTCAGTGAAGTTCTGTTGGGCTGCGGAGTGTCAGAGGGCTTTCGACCTAGTCAAGCACCTGCTGTGTACACATCCGATTTTGAGAGCCCCAGACTTCTCCAGGAGTTTTCAGCTGGCGACTGATGCCAGCGGTGTGGGTGCCGGGGCAGTGTTACTGCAGACTGATTCCGAGGGCTTGGAACACCCAGTGAGCTTCTTTTCTCGCAAGTTTGGTTCGGCACAAAGGAATTGCTCGACTATGGAGAAGGAGCTTCTTGCTATCGTTTTGTCGCTCAAACATTTCGAAGTTTATGTTCCAGCCTACGGCCCGGTAGTGACGATTTATACGGACCATCATCCCTTGAAATTCCTAAATCAGTTTCACAATCGGAATATGCGGTTGACCAGGTGGTCCCTAATGCTCCAAGAGTATAATCTCAACATTCAGCATATTGCCGGGAGTGAGAACGTGATAGCAGATTGTCTATGAAGGGTTGATGATCCAGGATAGTCGTGCACGGTGTGTGGGTTGAGCAGGAGTAAAATTGGGCTATCATAGCGCTGTCCAAAAAGATTATAAAACAATAAAATAAACGAGAAATTTTTTTTTTAGTTTTGTAAGTCTTTATTGTTGTAGCATGATGCATGCGATATTGTGTTTTATGTATAATTTACACTTCAGTTGTTGTGCACCTTTTGCAATTAGTGGCAGCTAAGGGTAGCAGGTCGGTTGGTTGCCTGTCAGATTTTGATAATGCTTCTAAGGTCGATTATCTAAAATCTTGGGGGGGCTGTGACGCACCCAGTGCGTGGCAACGCAACCTGATTGTACTCCTTGGTACTCCACTGTACCGCCACTGTGTGGTACCGCTGTACCGCTGTACCGTGCTGGCTGCTTATATTGAGTGTGACAACGTATAACTATGTTCTTTGTATCTCTGCAAAGGTCTCGTCATGTGCTAACCAGTGGTGGGTTTTGTTTTAAGCCATGTCGAGACCTTCCATTTAATATGTAGTATCAATAGAGAAGTTGATAGATAGGACAATGGGAGTTCAGAGAGAGAGAGTGAGTTGGTTTTCAGAGCGAGAGGGTAGCAACGCGCCACGCTGCCGGAGTGGTGGTTGCCAGACGTATGGACCGGTTGGCAGCCTTGCGCTTATAGCTAGGTGCGACAGGGTTGGTAGTCCATTGCCGCCTGCCTATGCTGCCTGGGTTGCCCATGTTGTCGTACTGCACATTGCCTGGAGGCTCGCTGTGTGTTCCATGATCAGGTTGCCTAGAACCTTTGAGATTCTAACATCCCTTGCCCTCTCTCCCAATTTCTCACGGTTGCACTCTTTCTCTCTGACGACATTACTCTCATTTCATTCTTCTCTCTATTTAAATGCATACCCTTCCCTTGAGGTCCTAAAGGAGTTTCAGCACTCACCTCTCGTATTACTCTTAGGACAAGCATATATTTACATGTATTAGATTTAAGGGGTTAATGTGAACAGCGATCTTCTTGATGAGGATAGTTGGTGAACGTTCTACATGTTCACGAGTTATATGCCCAGCTCATCATCCAATTTGTGACTAGACTAGTGCCATGTGTAAGAGCCCGACCATGCCCAGGAGTTGTCTGTAGAGGGGCGAGGACTTAGCCTTGATTTGCCTACCGAGCCAGGAGCAAGTGCAGTACCAGAGACTACAGCTCGCTCGTAGTGCCGGTATAGTAGAGTAACGTAATTTATCTGTCCTTGTGTTCTCTGCAGTCTTTTCCTGGGTTCTCGCTTTCGGTGCTGGGACTCGTTGTTCCTGTGACTTGGCCTGCTAGCTAGAACACATGGGGATGATGAGTGGGTGATATCTTTATTTTACTATGCATTGCAGCTCTCTTTAAGTTTATGTATCTAACACTTTACAATACACATTACTCACACACAAGACAACACTATTAATACTTTCATGTATCAATTAACTGCACTGTCGTTTTGCTGCTGTGTCCGGAGTTCTATTGCGTAGGGCGCATACGGACTCAGAGGGGAGACAGAGTGAGAGAAGCGAAGTAGCCTATGCGGTAGTAGGCTACCGGCGCAGTACTGTTGCCTGCAACCTTTTAGTTATTCCAAGTATAGATTCATTATTATAATAAGTGACTACTATTTATGTTCCTTCCATGTGTATTATTAGGTATCTACTGGATCATGAACATCTTGTATGCTACATGCTAGTGCATGTTAGTAGGGGACAGTTATTCTAGTGCACGCGCTTTCAAGTAGGCGTGTACATTTGTCATTTAGCATTTCACTGTCATACCTTTAGCCTGCTTCTATTCTACATTATTAGAGGCTTAATATTAACGTAGTTTCTTGAGTATTGCATTTCTTTAGTAATAACGTAACCTATAAATGTCTGAGGGAGTTTAGCCTCATAGCCTACCCCTGTTGTACACTTTCGCCGAGTTAAGGTACCTCGTTACCATAGACGATAACTCTGTAGGGCGTTGGTGCTTTTGTTGTCTGGAGCATATAGTATTTGGGACTGGAATCGAGCGTGTCGTTGTCACATAAGCCATTTCTGTCCTACGATCAAGAATCCCGAATATGTATTGCCGATCCAGCCGTAACAATATATATATATATACACACACACCGGTACACACATACACACACACACACACACACACACACACACACACACACACACACACACATACATGCACACATACATACATATATATACAGTATATATATACATACTGTACAGTGCACACACATACACATACATACATTTTTTTTTTTTTTTTTTTTTTTTTTTTTTAATATCACCCCAGCCCTCTGCAGATAGAGGTCAAGCCTTCCCTTGAAAGCGTTTATTGTGTCGCTCTCCACCACTCTCGCTGGTAGTTTATTCCACTCTGTCGCCACACTGTAGGTGAAGAAACTCTTTGTGACATCTAGGTTTGCCTTTTTGGTTTTTAATTTCATTCCATTTCCACGAGTTTGATTAGTATTGTTTAATGTGAATATTGCATTTACATCGACTTTGTCGAAACCTTTTAGTATCTTAAAACACTCAATAAGCTGACCCCTCAACCTCCTCTTTTTTTAATGAGAACAGGTTCAATCGTTTAAGTCTTTCTTCATATGGTTTATTTCTTAATGAGGGTATCATCTTCGTCGCTCTACGCTATACTGACTCGAGTCTTACAATGTCCTTAATCAGATAAGGTGACCAGAACTGCACACCATATTCAAGGTGGGGCCTCACCATACTTTTGAACAGTGGCACTATTACGTTTTCATGTTTATATGTAAATTTTCGTTTAATAAAGCCCAATGCTATGTTTGCCTTATTTGCAGCTGCTATACATTGGTCGGAAGTTTTTAGGTTTTCAGATATTGGTACCCCTAGGTCTTTTACTACCGTTGCGGTTTTTATTTGTTTGCCATTCATTTCGTATTTGTATTTCATATTTCTGCTACCAACCTGCAGCACCTGACATTTATCGACATTGAAGGGCATCTGCCATTTTTTCGACCACTCTGATATCTTGTTTAAATCAGATTGCAACGCATTTCTATCATCTTCGTTCAGGACTGTATTTCCTATTTTTGTATCGTCGGCGAATTTGGAAATGGTGTTGTTTACCCCTACATCAATATCGTTAATGTAAATGAGAAACAGGACCGGTCCAAGGACTGAACCCTGTGGAACTCCACTAGTGACAGGCTCCCACTCCGATTCCACTCCATTTATCACCACTCTCTGTCTTCTGTCTGTAAGCCAATTTTGTATCCAAGAATTAATTTCACCTTTGATACCTATCCTCTCCAGTTTAGCCAATAGTTTTCGGTGAGGCACCTTGTCGAAAGCTTTTTGAAAGTCCAAGAAGATTATATCTAGTGATTTCGTCATGTCGTTATATGTGAATAGTTTGTTATAAAATTCAATCAAATTTGTTAGGCATGACTTATTTGATCTAAAGCCGTGTTGACTATTTTTGATTAGGTTGTTTGATTCGAGGTAATCTACTATCTTATCTCTAAGGATTTTTTCCAAGATTTTTCCTACAATTGAAGTTAGACTAATTGGTCTGTAATTACTCGCTTTGGCCTTGCTACCCTTCTTGTATATCGGCGTAATGTTCGCATCTTTCCAATCACTCGGTACAATCCCCTGTAGTAATGATAAGTTAAATAGTTGTGTCAGGGGTTTTGCTATTTCGTCCTTAACATTCTTAATTATTTTCGGGTGGAGCATGTCGGGTCCCGGGGTCTTATTTACATTTAAATTACTCAATTTGCTTTGTACTTCGCTAACACTGATGGTGAAATCTCCTATCACATGAGTTGAGGTGTTATTTTCAAGGGTATGATCGATAATTTCTTCTGTGAAAACTGAGCCAAAATATTTGTTGAGCAGATTTGCCGTGTTTGTGTCACCTGTTATTGTCTGGCCATCTTCTATTAGCGGTCCGATTCCGCTTTTGATCTGTTTATTTTTATTTACGTAACTGTAGAATTGTTTGGGGTTTGTGGCACTTTCTCTGGCAATAGTCATTTCGTAATTTTGTTTGTTCGCCCTAATTATTTTGTTCACTTCCCTTCTACTATTTTTGTACAAGTTTTTAATTACTTCAGGGTTTGTGTTATTTTTTACAAGTTTGTGGAGTTGATTCCTTTTCCTTATTGCCTTGCCAATGTCTCTACTGTACCAAGGGGGCATACTTGATTTCGTATTACGTTTTGGTTTCATGGGTACAAATTGTTTATGCGCTTCTGTAATTGTAGACTTAAAATGTCCCCATAGTTCATTTACTTCGTTTATATTTATGAGGTTTGAGTGTATGTTTGATAGCGATTCCTTAAGTCCGTCATAATTTGCGTTTTTGAAGTCCGAAACCATTCCTGTTGTTTTTACTGAGGAATATTTGCTTATAACGTTGATTCTTAAGATTTTATGATCGGACGTTGCCAGATGTTCACCTACATCCAGGTTTGATAATAGATTTTCTTGGGTAGTGATTACGAGGTCTAATATATTCCTGTCTCGCGTCGGTTGTTTTACGTGTTGAGTCAACAAATTGTCCTGGATGAAGCTTGTCATTAGGCGTGACTCAGCATTTTTTCCGGTCAGGGTATTCCAGTCAATTAGGGGGAGGTTATAGTCACCTAGTAAAACTGTTTCGTCGGATTTAAGGGTTTTCTCTAGTATTTCATAAACAATTGTATCATCGGCAACAGTTAGTCTCGGTGGTCGGTACGCTGTAGTGATATTTAAGTTAATGTTTTTTGTATTTATTTTGACGCACACTATTTCTGCATTACTTTCGGGGAGAGTCACCTCAACTGGGTTTAAGTAGGTTGCAACGTACATTGCAACCCCCCCTCTTTGTTTTCCATTGTTACGGTCTTTAAGAAAAAATTTATATGGCTCTATGCGATATTCAAGAAGTAGATCTTTATTTTTAAGGTTCAGATGTGTTTCCGTTATACAAATAACGTCAACTTTCTCATGTAATAACAGACATTTGAGTTGTCTATTTTGTTTCTTATTGAGCAGGCATTTATGGATATTATTTTTATATCATTTCTCTCAGCATGCGCTGGATTTGTTTTTCTTATTGGTGGGGATGGGTTTGGGGTTGTGACTTGAAGCCGCGGCGGGTTGTCAAATTCATTCAGTTGGTTGGGTTGGCTTGGATGGGGTTGGGTGGGGTTGTTTAGTTTGTTTTGTGGTTCAGGTAGGTAAATTTTCGCAACTTGTGGGCCATTGGGGTTGACGGTTTCGTTTAAATGGTTGTGATGGACTTGGAAGGGTTGGGCGGGGTTATTTATTTCTCTTAACTGTGCGGGTGGAGTTTGATTGGGTGGGGTTGTGGGAGGGCTTTTCCGGGGGTAGCGATGTCAATACTCAGAGGAGTCTATTAGCATAGTTATCTCTCGGTCCTGGCTGGCGTTGTTTTCATGGGCAATGTAGGTTGCTTGATTTAGGGGTGTCACTCATGTGCTGAACGCCTTTTTCTGATAAATGAATGCCATCTCCGCTGTACAGGGACGAGTTCCCTACAAGGTGGTCCAATTGTCCACATACAGTACCTTCTCTTGTTCGCACATGACCTTGACTGCGTTGTTAATTTCTATGGCTCTATTTTGTCCGTACGAGCTTGTTTTAATCCGGGGTATGACGCCGCTTACCACACATTTCGTGGTCTTCCTTTTCATGACTTTAATTAGGTTCTCGAAATCTTTTTCTATGGTCTTAATTGGGGCCTTACCTCCGTCAAAGCAGTCATTTGAGCCAACATTGACGACTACACAGGTGCCCTCTGGTATGGCGGAGTTAGTTATGTCTTTCAAGATATGTTCGACTTTACCGCCTGGAATGACCTTTACTGACCTTTTTCCTCTGTTCAAGAGAGAGAGAGAGAGAGAGAGAGAGAGAGAGAGAGAGAGAGAAAGCAGTGTTACGTTGATGTGTACACCTGATACTGACAACATACAACCAAAGGGGATCGTGTGTGTCACCAATGTACAAATTGATTAATTAATTAAAGGTAAATATTTAAAGGAAGGGGAGATCGGGACAGAGTTGGCTGGTTGTAGAGGATACGAACATAACAAAAAGTACAATAAATTACACCAATATATCCCATATATTTTGTGTTGATCATATTACTAGTAATGATTACTGTAGTTAATGGATAAACATCGAAGTCTAAATATGTGTATGTTATTGTCAGAGTTCTCAATCTGGTGACAATGTTGTTGAGTTATCCGGTCAACAGTCTGGTCACATCTGGACTCACTAGGGAAGGTAAATCAATCCATAGCCGGGATAAAAGTACCCGACATGAAATTGGCACAGAGGGAGAACTCATATCACTATATAACGTATGATATGCTCATATATATACTGTATATATACTGTGTGTATATATATATATATATATATATATATATATATATATATATATATATATATATATATATACAGTATATGGATAGGGTGAAGAAGAAAAACACAGGGAAGAGCAATGAATCCTTTATGCTCTAACATTAACCCGAAACATTAGAGAATAAAGGATTCATAGCTCTTCTGTGTTTTTCTCCTCCACCCTATCCATCTACCTGTCAGTATGGAATATTCATATATATACCGGTAGGTATATTACGGGTGGATGGGACTCGTTAGCCTTGGTCGGCAACTCATCTAGGGGAGACAACCTTATACAAATCCGGGTGGATGGGACTCGTCAGCCTTGGTTGGCAACCTGTCTAGGGGAGTAAACCTGATACAAATCCGTACTGCTTACCTAAGGGTAAGGCAGGTTAGTGGATGGATTAGCCGGACACCACTGTAGAAAAATAGTGCTAACAAGATACACAGAGGGCCTCGGAGTCGGACGGATCCTGAATTGAGTGGTCAATCCTGTGAGTCCTTCACTAAACTGGCTCGGGTTGTCCCTCTCACAGGGAGTAGGTCCGCTTGGGGGCATTCTGTGTATGGCCACCCTCTTAAGGGGAGTAAGGCGTCTGGCAATAGATAGATAGATAGATAGATATATATATATATATATATATATATATATATATATATATATATATATATACAAAGGAGTACAAAGGAGTACAAAGGAAATCAAGCAACAACAGATTTAGTGACCCTTCTAGGTTGCTTGTCCGCCAAAACACTGAGGATCAAGTGCCCAAACAGTGGTTTAGAGTGGGTAAGGGAACATTGGAAAGGGAATTACTGCCCTGGAAATAATGTCCGTAGCAGGATTAGGAAGTTAGTAGGGGACAGATGGGTTAGTAACGGAGGGTGGGGTAAAATAAAGTTATTCATTTACAAACGCAGTCAGTCGCGGGTTTGATGCGAGATATTTGTCTAGGCGGAGTTTAAATGAATCAACGGTGATGCAGTTTATAACGTTTCGGGGAAACCCATTCCACAAGTTGACAACTAGATTGAAGAAGAAATTCTTTGATTCGTGTGAGTTAAAAGATTTACCAATAAATTTGCAACCATTTCCCCGCGTGTAATTAGATTGGTCGATAGTGAAGTACTTACTACAGTCCATATTGTCGATGCCTTTGATGATTTTGAACACTTGAATTAAGTCACCTCTTAATCTGCGCTGGGTTAAAGGAAATAGATTGAATTATCTAAGACGCTCTTCGTATGGTTTGTTCTTTAGGCTAGGTATCATTTTGGTAACTCTACGTTGAACTCGTTCTAGCTTGTTTATATCTTTTTGGTAATAAGGGCACCAGGATTGAACGCAGTATTCCAGAAGAGGGCGGACTAAGGAATTGTAAAGGGTTAGGATAACTTCTTTGGATTTATGCTCAAATGACCTGCCTATAAACCCAATTATTTTGTTTGCCTTCTGAACAACTTCTGAACATTGTTGACTCGGTTTTAGGTTACTCGATATTGTTACACCCAGATCGGTTTCTCTGTTTACATTCTTAAGCTGAGTGCCATTCATCGAATAGTTTGCTTTCTCATTTAGGTATCCGATATGTAGTACTTCACATTTATCCGCATTGAAACTCATTTGCCAAATTTGGGCCCAACATGACAATTTATCTAGATTGTGTTGCATATCGTCAACTTGTTCTTTTGAGAGTACGCTATTTGCAATTTTTGTATCGTCGGCAAATTTTGAGATTGTACAGGCGAGACCCTCATCTATGTCGTTGATGTAAATTAGAAAGAGAATTGGTCCTAGTACCGATCCCTGGGGTACCCCGCTACTTACATTGGTCCATTTAGATGCCTTACCATTTATGACTACTCTTTGCTTTCTGTCGCTGAGCCAATTTTCTATCCATTGCAACACACCGTCTTGTATTCCATGCACTTTAAGTTTTAGCAGTAAACGTTTGTGGGGAACTTTGTCAAAGGCCTTTTGAAAATCAAGGTATATAATATCTGCAGCTTTACTCTCATCGTAGAGGTTGAGAATATCGTGGAAGAAGTCCAAGAGCTTTGTTAAACAGGAACGTTTTTTACGAAAGCCGTGGTGAGTATCTTTAAGTATGTTATTTTCCTCTAAGTGATTTACGAGTCTGTCTCGTATGACAGTTTCTAGCATTTTACATACAACTGAGGTTAAGCTAATTGGACGATAGTTACTGGGTAGGGATTTGCTGCCTTTTTTGAATATGGTGTTACGTTGGCTAGCTTCCACTGATCAGGCATAGTTCCAGACTGCAAGGATTTATTGAATAGTAATGTCAGTGGTTTGGAGAGCTCATCCTTAGCTTCCTTTAGAACTCTAGGTGAGATTGTATCAGGTCCAGGCGTTTTATTTACCTTGAGTTTATCTAAACAATTCAATACTTCTCTCTCTGTAACGGTGATATTGCTTAGAACATCTGAATTATCAATCTAAATCGGCAATGGTGTAGGGATATCACTGAGGTCTTCTGTTGTAAAAACTGATGCAAAGAAGGCATTGAGGGCATTACTCATTTGTGCTTCGTCTTTGGTGTATTCTCCATTTTCATCGACTAACGGTCCAACAGTTGAAGTAACTACTTTTTTCTTTCTGATATAACTATAGAATTCTTTCGGGTTTGATTTACTTTGATTCGCAATATGTAAATCTAAAGTCTTTTTACTTTGCTTAATTAACTTTTTGGCTTTGCGTCGTAGCTCTACAAATTTCACCCGTTCTTCGTCATTTTGTGAGGATTATAATCTATCATTAGCAAATTTTTTAGCAAGCAGACAGTTTGAAATATCTTTATTCCACCATTTAGGCTTATTATTATGGCCTGGACGCCGTATTTTCGATGGAATGCAGTCTTGCACTGCTTTTATGTAAGTGGTTTCGAATAACTTCCAAGATGTATTTATGTCGTTATTGTTAATTAAAAAGCTCCAGTCAGTTTCTTTAAACATAGCTCTAAGTTTATGGAAGTTTGCTTTCTTGAAATTAGGGACTTTTTCGATGCTACTATTTGGTTCGTTACTAGTAAACTTTAAAGTGAAAGTTATCGTACGATGGTCGCTGTTACTGAATTCATCACCAACATTCAAATTCTCTATTAATTCTTCTTTTGTTGCAAGTACAATGTCAAGAACGTTATTACCACGGGTCGGCGTTCCAACAAATTGATAAAGCGAACTCTCTTGCAAGTTCGTATACAAGTCATGTCTGGAGTGTGAAGTAAGAGTATCGCCCCACTTGGTCACAGGTAAATTAAAGTCGCCAAAAATTACGGTATCTTGTGAGTTACTTACATCTGCAATTTGTTCGTAGATTTCTCGGTCAGTTTGCACTGATTGAGCTGGAGGTCTGTATATTAATGCAAGTAATATTTTTGTACCTTTATTATTCTTTATTAGCACAAAAGATGTGTCGACGTTCACAATTTGAAGTTTTGACATTAGGGTAGGGTTAAGACTTTCTTTGATATAAAGTAAAACACCACCTCCATTTCGATTTATTCAGCTTTTCTCAAACATTACATAACCGGGAAGTGAATACTCTGCTAAAAAGTCTCTATCTTCTCTATGGAGCCAAGATTCTGTTATGCCAATCACATCATAATTTTCTGTAAACACTAGCTCCTCTAAATCTGAAAATTTATTGCGTATGCTACGAGCGTTTGCATAGAAAACCTTTAAATTTGTTATTTTAGAACTCACGGAACGCTCTTTAATAATATTTTTGGTTCTTGTCGGATCTACATTTATGTTCATGGCTGTCCTCGGTCCTCGCTGTCTTCGGTCCTTATCGCTGGTGGTCCTCGGTTGCCTCTGTTTTTTGCTTGGCGTTGGATGATTTATGTCACTGCTGCTTCTTCACGGATGGCGTTTTTTTATCCATGGCTGCGGACTGCTTCGTGTAGGAGACGACCCATGCGTGCTGAACCCACAGGGTTTAGATGAGTGCCATCCTTGCGGAACAGAGTAGGCTGGTTGTAGAAGTTGTCCCAGAGGTTGATGAATTCAACTTCTTCCCTCAGACACAAATATTTTAGTCGGCTATTTGTGCTGAAGGCCTTGTCATAGAATTTGTCAGGTGCGTCGATCTTGGGGAGAATGCCTGAGATGATGATATTCCTTGACTTGTTTTTGTAGTGCTGGATCATTTTGCGATATTTCTCCATCAACTCTTCGGATCTGGTGCGCATGACGTCATTTGAACCATCATGGATGACAAAAAGGGTATTTTCCTTTGCATCCATTGTGGTATCTTCGAAGGCTTCCACAATGACGTCCAGTCCAGCTCCTGGGATGCAAAATCTTTTTCGTTGATTTGGGACTCTGTCGCAGAACTCTTCGACCTGTCCTCGAAGGATGGAATCCCCAACGAGCCTGGTCTCTCCTGGTTCGTCTTCCATCTCTACCAATATCTCAAATCTGTTTGACATTGTGACTGGTAGACGAGACCTTTTCTGTGTTGGCCGTGCACCGTTCCTCACTGGTGTAAATCCGGAAACCTGTGGTGGCGGAACTCTGCGTACAGGTTGGGGAGAGGAGTGGTTAGAACGGGGGCGAGGGGTTGGTACTGTTCGTGCTAGCAGGCTTCTTGCACGAGGAGTGGGGGAGAGACTAAGGTGAACAGGGCGGCTGTCCTGGTTTGATGTCGGCTCAGGTTCATCAGAAGCATCTGCTGCAGTGGCTACTGCAGGTGTAGGATTATTGGCAGATGACGTTGGGGCGGTGGTGGATGCTGGATTTGAAACAATTGGAGTTAGTGATACTCCAATGTTGAGTGTTACAAACTCTTGGAGTGATTCCAGCTTCCTGGTGAGGGCGTTGATCTTGTTGTAGGCTTCATCCAATTTTGCTGTCAAATCCTCTCGTTGCTGGCAGAGTCGGCAGACTTGTGGATCGGCAGGAGCAAACATGGAAGCACCAAACCTACCGGCGCAGTTCGTACAGGCACGAGGCATGGTGACGATCACTTTCTTCAAATAACTTCACTCACTTAAAAACACTTGACTCACTTTAAAAACACTAAACTCACTTTAAAAACACTTATCTCACTTTAAAAACATTTCACTCCCTTCAGGTCACTTCACTTACTTAAATAGGCCTAACCGAAAACAAAAAAATTGAAATACGCACAAATAGGTTATCAGCGGTGATAGCCTAACCAAAAATTAAAACAAAACAAAATTAAATTTGAATACGCATTGATAGCCGAACCGAAAACAATTTTATTTTTATTTAAATAGAAATAGGCCACCAGGGGTTATAGCCTATCCTAACCGAAAACAAAAATTATGAAATATATATATTATTATATATATATATATATATATATATACTGTATATGTGTGTGTGTGTGTGTGTACAGTATATCCAAATATATTCAAATTCAAGGTACATTAGAGTAATATTGGCTGGACACACGGAGCTTGAAACAGTTTATGTCACAGACTGAGGGAGAGAGTCCCACAGTTTATTTGTTGAGTAGAAGAAATACTGGAAAAATCGGATCAATCTTGGGTTAGAGAGTTGGACAGAATAGGGATGGGAATGTGTTGAAAGGCAGGTGCCCCCACTCTCCGTAAGGGAGGAGGAATACACTGAGAAAGCTCTTTAGAACATTGATTATTGTAATAGTGGTAGAAGAGTGAGAGAGATGCAACATTGCGGCTAAGGAGAGTTCAATTATGTTATAAACTATATACCAGAAGGTCCCAATATGGTAGAGTCACCCAGCTCAAGGCCTTGGGTCAGCCAGGCTATGGCTGCTATACAGCAACACCTACTGTATAATATGGCCACCCAACCCATCCTTAGTCATGGGGGACAGTAATAGCTAGCAGTGGTTATGAACAATAATTCAACACCGAGAGCGGGGTGCGATCTCAGGACCACACGGGTGGGGCAACAAGACGCTTATCTTAATAATTTAAACCAAAATTATAAATAGTCTTGGTCCAATGTCGCGATTAGGAAAAGTCTGTATTAATAATGTTGTTAGAGTGGATTGAGGGCGAGGAATAAGGGTAACTTATGAGATACTCAGGTTATAAGAAGATTAATTTCCTTGAAGTGAGGGGTAGAGAGAGAGAGCGCGTTTTGTGTGTATGGGTATATATATACCCGGTATATATATATATATATATATACCCGGTATATATATATATATATATATATATATATATGTACTATACCCAGCGTTGCCCGGGTTTAAATTCTACCATATTTGATATTTAATAATAATACTGTACCACCATAATCACCATCACTACTACCACCACTACTACTACCATAATCACCGGCCTCGACCTCCCTGTGCCTCATTAAACGGCAACCTCGATTTCGGCCGCTAAATGACCTCCGATTTTGGATCTGACCTCATCCGTACCCCCATTTTGGGGGGCTGCGAACAACTTTCGTTCCATACAGCTTTTCGATCGGAGGCCTCCTTCTGCCCCAAACAGCCATTTTGTTTATTTTTGTTTTCAATTTCGGCCTCGAAACTACCTCCGATCGTGGCCTCGCCCCCTCTATGACCTGACCCAGGTCAATTGACACCCACATGCAAAGTTTCAGCTCCCCAGGTCCAAAACTGCGGCCGCATATGAAGAACACACAGACAGACAAACAGACACACGAACTGATTTAATAATATATATATATATATATACCGGTATATATATATATATATATATATATATATATATATATATATATATATATATATATATATGTGTGTGTGTGTGTGTGCATGTGTATAAGAAAACGGAGATGTACGAAAATATCAATACCGATAAGCAACACTTAATGATAATGTTTTATGCTAAATCATTAATTGTTGATAACATTAACAACAACAAAAATGATACTAATATTGTTCATACTTCCATCCTCAAGCAAAGGTTTCTCTTGATATAACTTAACCTTGCGTAAATCTAAGAACATGTTTGTATATCAATGAGTATGTATGTAAGTATGTAGGCCTATGCATGTATGTACTCAGGCCCATTCCCCACTTTTCCTATTTATTTGTTTTATTATTGTGTTCGATTGACTCAAGACAGAGCCCAAATATGGACAACACAACAGAAAACAATGAACACACACAGACAAAATACAAATTCACACACATCTAGGTCACCCTCAACCAGGAGAAGACCCAGAGACCAGGGCCACCAATGCTAAATGCTAAACTTATATTGGTGGAATAATTGACAACTGATAATAATGAAAAGACGAACAACAAACTGGCAAACAACACGTATATATAGTAAACAAACTGTTAATGAACACCAGGCACCATTACACCTCAACAACAGTTTTTAATATAACAAACCGACATATTATTATCGGAACCAAAGTTATGAGTAAATAAGGAAAGGCAAAAACATCAACGGCTGCATAAGAGAGAGAGAGGAGAGAGAGAGATGAAGTAATATGCATAATAAGACTTTTAACAGCCCTCCTCCTCCTCCTCCTCTTACACAACCACTCTGGCTCTTTAATGGTTGTAATCCTTGACGATCTTCACATTTATATTCTGAATGTTAATTGTTTAACCTTTCCAGCCCGGGCAGCATTTTAAAATGACACCGCGGAAGATGGGCAGGAGCCCGGGTGTCCTTTTAAAATCCCTGTGCTTGAAAGCGTGCTTTAAAATTTGCGCGGCCAAATTTTACATTGCAGGGGCGATCGCAGCGCCACCAAGCCTCAACTACTACCGTTATCAGTTCCTACGTGGCCGCCATAGCGAGTTATAGTGAAAACATTAATTCCGATGCGTCCGATTCGGTGCAACCTCCCGCGCGCCCCACTGCTACCACACTCGCAACTTCGACGCCTGTTGCAACCGAGAAGAAAGCTCAACGAAAGAAAATGAAGAGTTTGTTAAGAGATGGTGCTATACCGCGATTACTTTTTGATATTGAAGAGAGCAGTGGCGAAAGCTTGGTGGACAAAGAACAATTTATAAGTGCAAGCGAAGATGACGATTTCATTGGCTTTGGAGACGACGATAATGTGGATTTATTTGAGGGGGGAGACAGTAGTGATGATCCTGATGTGGAAGTGTTTCAGGAAGGTGCTATTGAACTTCCAAGTGTGCTAGAACCTAGGCCTACCCCCTTGCCATCTTTGCTAGGTATGCCTAGGCCTAGCCCTAGCCCAGGACCTTCCCCTTTGCCTGCCCGTACGCCCTTGAAAGTGGGCAAATATTTTTATAAACAATCTTTGGTGAAAAGCGCAGCTAAAAAAGCACGCAGGGCAGCAGCAGAAAAGGCTAGGGAAGCGAAAGACAGTGATAGTGACGCCGACCCTGGTCTAGCAACCACCCGCATTCCTTTGTCCCGACGCCTTGACCTGGGACGCCGCGTGGGTCACCCACAGCCCTCGGCTTCATCTTTCCTTCAGGATGAGCAAAGGGCCTTTCAAGTGGTATTAGTAGTGTGCCACAGCCCTCAACACACCGCAGAGCATTATTTGATGCGGAGAAGCCCTCGGCTCGCCGCAAAAGGAGCCCAACTCCCGAGGCCGAGGCTCCCATTGTTGAACCTCCCGCAGCCTCCCACGCCGCCGATGCCCGGTCACTTCTTCACCCGAATTGTCTCCTGAAGAGGATGCTGACGATCCCAACATTGCCCCAGATGACCTGACGTCGCCTGAGGAGGAAGAGGAAGAGGAACAGGAAGAGGAAGAGGAAGTCCCGACAAGACGAATTAGAGGGCGAGGTCGTGGACGTGGTCAGTCTGCCAACGCTGCTGCCCCTGGGCGTGCAGGGCGTCCGCGTGGCCAAGGGCGTGTGCCAGGGCATCCAGTGCGTGTGCCTGCTGCACCTGCACGTGCTCGAGCATCAGCATCCGACCTGTTTGTGTGGACAGATGGGGCTGATTTTGAGCCAGATTGTCCTGCCTTTGACGAGGTACAGATGGGTTCCGGGGTGTCACCAACATTTCCCTGTGGCCCACATGCTACCCCAAGTGAACTTTTCTGTGGCTTCTATGACAATGAAGTCATGGAATTCCTCGTCGAGGAGACCAACAACCATCATGAGATCTGTGCCAACTTTCTTGGGAGGAAGACCAGTGCCAAGATGGTGGCATGGAGAGCGGTCACTTTGGCAGAACTATATGTGTTCTTGGCCCTCACAATGCTGAGGACACATATCAGGAAGCACGTTCTGGCAGACTACTGGATTACTGGCGACCTCATAACGACTTCAGCATTTGGCAAGTACATGTCCAGGGACAGGTACTTCGAGTTCCTCTCCTATCTCCACCTGACAAACAACATGGCAGTCCACCTTCCCGATTCATTATGGAAGATCAGGAAGCTGTATGACATGATACGTCATCGGTTCACCACCTACCTGATTCCTTTCCAGAAGATGTGCCTCGACGAGTCTCTGTTCCTGTTCCGTGGTAGGCTGCACTTCCGACAGTATATCCCGACCAAGAGACACCGCTTCGGCATCAAGGTCTTCGTCCTCTGCGACTGCAAGACGGGGTATGTGCTGGACTTTGTGGTCTACAACGGCAAGGCTGGAGAAATTGTGACTGACCCCCTCATTGGTTTTGGTGGTGCTGTAGTGAAGAAGATGATGGAGAGGCACTTCAATCAAAACCACATCCTCTACACAGCTAATTACTACACATCGCCTATCCTGACCAAGTACCTCCATGACCGCAAGACCGGAACGGTCGGCACAGTCAAGGCCAAGAGGAAGGGCATGCCAGGCTACCCAACCAAGACGAAGAAGATGGACATCTTCCACAAGAAGAGTGGCCCCATCCTCTCCATCCACTGGCATGACCAGCAGAAGGTCAACCTCCTCAGCACATGCCACAAGGCCCAGATGGTCGCCACAGGGAAGGTGGACCGAAGAACCAAGAACCCCGTCTGGAAACCAGCTGCCGTCGTGGATTACAACCTCAACATGCGCCTCGTTGACAAGTCCGACATGCAGATGGGCTTCATCGACTGCCTGCGAACATCTTGCAGGTGGTACAAGAAGTTTATCCTGCATGCGGTAGATATGTCGGTCCTCAATGCCTACAACATCTACTGTCTGAGGACTCCAGGAGCCAAGAAGTACAAGTCCCTGCGGAAGTTCCACAAGCAGGTGATACTTGAGCTCCTGGCTAAGCATGCGGAACCCGGGAGACCACTACAAGGACCAGGCCAGCTGGACAGAACGGGGTGTGCCGACTTCTTCAGGAGGCACCAGCTCAACCCCCTTCCTTTCAAAGCACCAGGTAGTGCAGTTAGGAGTCAGAAGAGGTGCTATGTGTGCAGCCACACAACTCGCAGACCCCGCAAAGTGAGCAAAACCACATGGGAATGCCTCGAGTGTGAAGTGGCACTGTGTGCTGGACGGTGCTTCAATGAGTTTCACACTCTCCAACAATTTTGAAGTGACCGTGACAATAACAGTGAAAGTGACACTATAATAATAATAAAACTAAGTATAAGTGAAAGAGACACACATAAGTAATAATAAGTGCTTTCATAACAATATGAACAAGTGAAAGTGACACTATATATATATTATTAGCTTACCTAACAATACATAAAAGGGAAAATGACACTATCAATTATCATAGTCCAGTGAAAGTGACACTATAATAATAATAAACTAAGTATAAGTGAAAGAGACACACATAAGTAATAATAAGTGCCTTCGTAACAATATGAACAAGTGAAACTGACACTATATATATATTATTAGCTTACCTAAAAATTCATAAAAGGGAAAATGACACCATCAACTATCAAAGTCCAGTGAAAGTGACACTAATAATCATAATACTAATAATAAACTAAGTAATAAGTGACAGAGACACAAATAACTTCATGTAAATAACTTTATTGAGTGAAAATAACATAATAACTATAATAAATGGCATAATAAACAATAAAACACTATCAAATCGCTTCCCGGCATAATCGCGGATGGAGCGACGAGTGCAACTGGACGTCGTAGCCGGGGCCGCGGTTGAGTGTTCGGACGTGCCGAGGTAAATACGCGGCAAAAGTTACCTCCACTTCCATGACCATCACTCCGGAATCAGTTGAGGTAGAGAGCTCTACTCAACGCCATTCTACGCGGCAAGGTAAGCCGCACAGTTCTATATATCTTTCATTAATGTAGGTAATATATTAAGCGAGATTAGCCTTAGTTTACTTTTGTTGATTTTCAGCCAGATCGCCCAGATACGACCTCTGTCATTTGGAAAGGCAGCCCGGGCTCCGAGGGTTAATGCTCTAATGCTTCATATAAACCCATATGCTCACTGGTATGTAAACCATGATACCCCATACATTGAAATGGAAAAAAATATATATTGCACAGAGTTACCAGAAATTGCTCAATCTCGTGGAAGTGAAGAGCATCATCAAACCTTTATACCGGTAAATATAAGATTATCGCAGGGTAATGAAGGTTAAAGAGGACGCAGTAGAACAAGCGTGAGTAAACCAAGATTTGTTTGCATTAGACTGAGAGAAAGAAGATGGAATGTATGCCTCCATGCCCGAGAGGATTACCTCGGTAATGCGTTCAGCACTCTGAGGGTTCCCGGCCTCGGAAGCAAAAGTCATTCCATGAGAAATCAAAGAAGTACTGCCGAAGAGCCTCCCAGTCGGCAGCACCAAAGGGCCACAAGCGCCGCCAGTTGGGAGGATCGGGTGGCCATACCAGAGATATAGGACAGGTAACAGATATTAGTTTATGGTCGGAGGAGCCCAAAAGAGAAAATATATTTATAGTATAAGCAGAAGGGTTAGAGGTGAGAAATAAGTCAAGAATGTTGAGCCGATCTCTGAAGCGATCCGGGATACGGGTGGGTTGCTGGAATAGCTGCTCTAGATCATTAAGGATAGAAAAGATGTAGGCTTGTTCACCAGGTTGGTCAGTGGAAACAGAGGAGAGTCATTGGTGGTGGTGAACGATGAAATCTCCAAGGATGGAGATTTCTGCAAAAGGAGAGATGGATAGAATGTGTTTCACTTTAGAAGTTAGATATTCAAATAATTTTGGATAGTCAGTAGAATTAGGGGAGAGATAAACAGTGCAGAAATATTTAGTTTGAGAGTGACAAGAAAGCTTTAGCCAGAGAGTTGAAAATTCAGAAGAGTCTAAGTTGGGAACACGAGAGAAAGCGAGATTGTTGCGCACATATACACATTTAGTTGTTGCTTGCATGATCTTGTAGTAACCTTTGACTGATAACTTTGTTTATCTAAATATAATCCTGCTTGACTAGCCTACAGTGACACCAGCGCCATCTGTTGATACAGTATATTAACCCCTTGTGTGCAGTTACACTTTATTTTTATATAATCTCTATTTGGTGAATTGTATATTTAGTTACATATTTTATTATATATATATATATATATTTGTTTTGCTGTTTTAGGTAGGTTATCACCCCTGGTAGCCTACTTCTGCATATTTCATACTTTTTTGTTTTTGGTTATTTTTGTTTTCGGTTAGTCTAGGCTATCATCCCTGGTGGTCTATTTCTGCGTACGGTACTTCAATTTTTAAATTTTCAGTTAGGCTATCACCGCTGGTGGCCTATTTCTGCGTACCGGTATTTCATAATTTTTGTTTTTGGTTATTTTTGTTTTCGGTTAGTCTAGGCTATCACCGCTGGTGGCCTATTTCTGCGTACTTCAATTTTTAAATTTTCAGTTAGGCTATCACCGCTGGTGGCCTATTTCTGCTTACCGGTATTTCATAATTTTTGTTTTCGGTTAGGATAGGCTATAACCCCTGGTGGCCTATTTCTGTTGAAATAAACATAAAATTGTTTTCGGTTCGGCTATCACTGCGTATTCAAATTTAATTTAGTTTTGTTTTAATTTTCGGTTAGGCTATCACCGCTGATAACCTATTTGTGTGTATTTCAACATTTTTGTTTTCGGTTAGGCCTATTTAAGTAAGTGAAGCGACCTGAAGGAAGTGAAGTGTTTTTAAAGGGAGTTTAGTGTTTTTAAAGGGAGTTAAGTGATCTGAAGAAAGTGATCGTCACCATGCCTCGTGCCTGTACGAACTGCACCGGTAGGTTTGGTGCTTCCATGTTTGCTCCTGTCGATCCACAAGTCTGCCGACTCTGCCAGCAACGAGAGGATTTGACAGCAAAATTGGATGAAGCCCACAACAAGATCAACGCCCTCACCAGGAAGCTGGAATCACTCCAAGAGTTTGTAACACTCAACGTTGGAGTATCATTAACTCCAATTGTTTCAACTCCAGCATCCACCACCACCCCAACGTCATCTGCCAACAATCCAACACCTGCAGTAGACACTGCAGCAGATGCTTCTGACGAACCTGAGCCGACATCAAACCAGGACAGCCGCCCTGTTCACCTTAGTCTCTCCCACACTCCTCGTGCAAGAAGCCTGCTAGCACGAACAGTACCAACCCCTCGCCCCCGTTCTAACCACTCCTCTCCCCGACCTGTACGTAGAGTCCCGCCACCACAGGTTTCCGGATTTACACCAGTGAGGAACGGTGCACGGCCAACGCAGAAAAGGTCTCGTCTACCAGTCACAATGTCAAACAGATTTGAGATATTGGTAGAGATGGAAGACGAACCAGAGGAGACCAGGCTCGTTGGGGATTCCATCCTACGAGGACAGGTCGAAGAGTTCTGCGACAGAGTCCCAAATCAACGAAAAAGATTTTGCATCCCAGGAGCTGGACTGGACGACATTGTGGAAGCCTTCGAAGATACCACAAAGGATGCAAATGAAAATACCCTTTTTGTCATCCATGCTGGTTCAAATGATGTCATGCGCACCAGATCCGAAGAGTTAATGGAGAAATATCGCAAGATGATCCAGCACTACAAAAACAAGTCAAGGAATATCATCATCTCAGGCATTCTCCCCAAGATCGACGCACCTGACAAATTCTACGACAAGGCCTTCAGCACAAATAGCCGACTAAAATATTTGTGTCTGAGGGAAGAAGTTGAATTCATCAACCTCTGGGACAACTTCTACAACCAGCCTACTCTGTTCCGCAAGGATGGCACTCATCTAAACCCTGTGGGTTCAGCACGCATGGGTCTTCTCCTACATGAAGCAGTCCGCAGCCATGGATCAAAAAACGCCATCCGAGAAGAAGCAGCAGTGACATAAATCATCCAACGCCAAGAAAAAAACAGAGGCAACCGAGGACCACCAGCGATAACGACCGAAGACAGCGAGGACCGAGGACAGCCATGAACATAAATGTAGATCCGACAAGAACCAAAAATATTATTAAAGAGCATTCCGTGAGTTCTAAAATAACAAATTTAAAGGTTTTCTATGCAAACGCTCGTAGCATACGCAATAAATTTTCAGATTTAGAGGAGCTAGTGTTTACAGAAAATTATGATGTGATTGGCATAACAGAATCTTGGCTCAATACAGAAGATAGAGACTTTTTAGCAGAGTATTCACTTCCCGGTTATGTAATGTTTGAGAAAAGCCGAATAAATCGAAATGGAGGTGGCGTTTTACTTTATATCAAAGAAAGTCTTAACCCTACCCTCTTGTCAAAATCTCATATTGTGAACGTCGACGCATCTTTTGTGCTAATAAAGAATAATAAAGGTACAAAAATAATACTTGCATTAATATACAGACCTCCAGCTCAATCAGTGCAAACTGACCGAGAAATTTACGAACAAATTGCAGATGTAAGTAACTCACAAGATACCGTAATTTTTGGCGACTTAAATTTACCTGTGACCAAGTGGGGCGATACTCTTACTTCACACTCCGGACATGACTTGTATACGAACTTGCAAGAGAGTTCGCTTTATCAATTTGTTCGAACGCCAACCCGTGGTAATAACGTTCTTGACATTGTACTTGCAACAAAAGAAGAATTAATAGAGAATTTGAATGTTGGTGATGAATTCAGTAACAGCGACCATCGTACGATAACTTTCACTTTAAAGTTTACTAGTAACGAACCAAATAGTAGCATCGAAAAAGTCCCTAATTTCAAGAAAGCAAACTTCCATAAACTTAGAGCTATGTTTAAAGAAACTGACTGGAGCTTTTTAATTCACAATAACGACATAAATACATCTTGGAAGTTATTCGAAGCCACTTACCTAAAAGCAGTGCAAGACTGCATACCATCGAAAATACGGCGTCCAGGCCATAATAATAAGCCCAAATGGTGGAATAAAGATATTTCAAACTGCCTGCTTGCTAAAAAATTTGCTAATGATAGATTAAAATCCTCACAAAATGACGAAGAACGGCTGAAATTTGTAGAGCTACGACGCAAAGCCAAAAAGTTAATTAAGCAAAGTAAAAAGACCTTAGAGTTACATATTGCGAATCAAAGTAAAACAAACCCGAAAGAATTCTATAGTTATATCAGAAAGAAAAAAGTAGTTACTTCAACTGTTGGACCGTTAGTCGATGAAAATGGAGAATACACCAAAGACGAAGTACAAATGAGTAATGCCCTCAATACCTTCTTTGCATCAGTTTTTACAACAGAAGACCTCAGTGATATCCCTACACCATCGCCGATTCAGATTGATAATTCAGATGTTCTAAGCAATATCACCGTTACAGAGAGAGAAGTATTGAATTGTTTAGATAAACTCAAGGTAAATAAAACGCCTGGACCTGATAAAATCTCGCCTAGAGTTCTAAAGGAAGCTAAGGATGAGCTCTCCAAACCACTGACATTACTATTCAATAAATCCTTGCAGTCTGGAACTATGCCCGATCAGTGGAAGCTAGCCAACGTAACACAGATATTCAAAAAAGGCAGCAAATCCCTACCCAGTAACTATCGTCCAATTAGCTTAACCTCAGTTGTATGTAAAATGCTAGAAACGGTCATACGAGACAGACTCATAAATCACTTAGAGGAAAATAACATACTTAAAGATACTCAACACGGCTTTCGTAAAAAACGTTCCTGTTTAACAAACCTCTTAGACTTCTTCCACGATATCCTCAACCTCTACGATGAGAGTAAAGCTGTAGATATTATATACCTTGATTTTCAAAAGGCCTTTGACAAAGTTCCCCACAAACGTTTACTGCTAAAACTAAAAGCGCATGGAATACAAGACGGTGTGTTGAAATGGATAGAAAATTGGCTCAGCGACAGAAAGCAAAGAGTAGTCATAAACGGTAAGGCATCTAAATGGACCAATGTAAGTAGCGGGGTACCCCAGGGATCGGTACTAGGACCAATTCTCTTTCTAATTTACATCAATGACATAGATGAGGGTCTCACCTGTACAATCTCAAAATTTGCTGACGATACAAAAATTGCAAATAGCGTACTCTCAAAAGAACAAGTTGACGATATGCAACACAATCTAGATAAATTGTCATGTTGGGCCCAAATTTGGCAAATGAGTTTCAATGCGGATAAATATAAAGTACTACATATCGGATACCTAAATGAGAAAGCAAACTATTCGATGAATGGCACTCGGCTTAAGAATGTAAACAGAGAAACCGATCTGGGAGTAACAATATCGAGTAACCTAAAACCGAGTCAACAATGTTCAGAAGTTGTTAAGAAGGCAAACAAAATAATTGGCTTTATAGGCAGGTCATTTGAGCATAAATCCAAAGAAGTTATCCTAACCCTTTACAATTCCTTAGTCCGCCCTCTTCTGGAATACTGCGTTCAATCCTGGTGCCCTTATTACCAAAAAGATATAAACAAGCTAGAACGAGTTCAACGTAGAGTTACCAAAATGATACCAAGCCTAAAGAACAAACCATACGAAGAGCGTCTTAGAGAATTAAATCTATTTCCTTTAACCCAGCACAGATTAAGAGGCGACTTAATTCAAGTGTTCAAAATCATCAAAGGCATCGACAATATGAACTGTAGTAAGTACTTCACTGTCGACCAAGCTAATTACACGCGGGGAAACGGTTGCAAAATTATTGGTAAATCTTTTAACTCACACGAATCTAAGAATTTCTTCTTCAATCGAGTTGTCAACTTGTGGAATGGGCTTCCCCGAAACGTTATAGACTGCATCACCGTTGATTCATTTAAACTCCGCCTAGACAAATATCTCGCATCAAACCCGCGACTGACTGCGTTTGTAAATGAATAACTTTATTTTATCCCCCCCTCAGTTACTAACCCATCTGTACCCTACTAACTTCCTAATCCTGCCACGGACATTAGTTCCAGGGCAGTAATTCGCTTTCCAATGTTTCCTTACCCACTCTAAACCACTGTTTGGACACTTGATCCTCAGTGTTTTGGAGGACAAGCAACCTAGAAGGGTCACTAGATCTGTTGTTGCTTGATTTCCTTTGTACTCCTTTGTACAACATCCACCTTTGGCTTGAAACTGAGGATAGAGATAGAAGGAGGATACTGAGAAGGGTTTGCTGTCAGTAGTCTCAGTCACCTGAGTTTCGGTGAGAAAGAGAAGATTAGGGTTGGCAGAGGAGAGGTGGTGTTCCACAGAGTGGAAGTTAGAGGAAAGGCCACGAATGTTGCAGAAATAAATAGTAAGAGTAGAAGGTAGTGGTCCAGGGCATTTAGGAGAGTCGCTTCCAGGGGTCAAATTGATGGGGGCGTTTCTGTACCTACCCCCCCCCCCCACCCCCCGGGACTCCGAGGCGGGTCGTGACCGTGACACAATTTTGTATTAAAAAAGATAGTGTATGTAAGGTGTTTGTAATATAATTAATTGATAGGAGGAGAAGGTGTTTTGAAGGGCAGGCTGGGGTTGCCCTCAATTTTGATGAGGCACAGAAAGGATCAGCTAGAGAGGCCTGGTGGTGAAACAGGAGTTCCAGCTCTTCTTATCAGCCACCTAGCACTCCCCGGGAGTACCGCCCTGTTCGGCTGGTGCCTACAGCCTCCTCCTAACAATTCTGGAGGTGGGATTCCCAGTCCCAACCTTCAGGGGCTATCTGCGCCACAAAGTGACGGGCTATGTGGTCGCCACATCTCTATGCCTACTATGGTATATAACACACACACACAAACTTTAATAATAAGACCATAGATATTCAGTAGTGATAGGTTTCCTTGTCACTATGGTATATAACACACACACACACACACACAGGAGGGCATGCAGGATCATCCTGGGTGGCACATATCCAGGGTACGAGGAAGCTCTCACCACCCTTAGCATACCTGCACTCTCAACCCACCACTACAACACACTCAAACAGTTTGCATCGAAGCTGCTTGTTCACCCACGACACAGAAACTTACTTCCACCAGACGCCCCTAGACCTACACGTGCAGCTCGTCATTTCAACACACTCCAACCAATAAGAGCAAGAACTGACAGATATAAAAATAGTCCTATCCCAACCATTGTTAATATTATTAATAATGTGTAATAACGGCCTGTCACACCATATATACGCGCCCACCTTTAATAATATATGCATGAGTGTGTGTGCGTGTGTGTATTAGAATATAATTTATGTATGTATTTGCTTGAGTTTGTTTATGTATATGTGTATATATGTATCTATGTATGTGCAGTATATTTTTTTTTTTTTTTTTCTATGTGATTGAGGGAGGCAAAAGGCATAACTGCCTATAGCGAGTGCCTCCCCCATAGTTGAAAGAGTGACAGGGCCAAAATCAAGGGACGTTCGAGCCAAAATGCCTGGACACACGGAGTTTGAAGCAATTTAAGTCATAGGAAGAGGGAAAGACTGATTCTGGGAGAGAGTTCCAGAGCTCAGCTGTTGAGTAGAAGAAAGTTTGAGAGTAACGTTTCACTCTTGGGTTGGAGAGTTGCACAGAGTAGGGGTGGGATTGAGTTGCAAGACGGGTACCACGTGCCCTACGTAAAGGAGGTGGTATGCACTGGGATAGCTCTGAGGAACACTGATTATTATAGTAGCGATAGAATAGCGAGAGAGATGCAACATTGCGGCGGAGAGAGAGAGACTGCAGAGAGTTGGTGAGTGGACGGGAGTTAATGATACGAAAGCCCTTCCTTTCAACTTTGTCTAGGAGAGCGGTGTGAGAGGAACCTCCCCACACATGTGAACAATACTCAATACAAGGGCGCACTATGCCCCTGTACAGAGCAAGAAGCTGTGCAGGGGAAAAGAACCCCCTAAGGCGGTTGAGCACACCCAGCTTCTGGGAGGCTGCCTTAGCAAGACTGGTAATATGGTCCTTCCAAATGAGAGCAGAAGAAAAAGAGACACCAAGAATATTGAGAGAAGATGAAGGGTTGATTTTTGTATTGTTGAAGAATAAGGGATAGTCCGCTGGGAGATCCTGACGGGTAGATAGATGGAGAAATTGGGTTTTGGAAGCATTAAAGTTAACAAGGTTTTCTCTGCCCCAATTGGAAATTGTATTTAGATCAGAATTTAAGAGTTCTATGGCTTCATTACGTTTGTTGTTGAGAGATTGCTGGCTGGGGCGTTCTGAAAAACTAATGGAGTAGTGTAAGGTTGAGTCGTCTGCGTATGAATGGATGGGAATTAAGGTACAGTTAAGGAGATCATTTATAAAAATTAGAAAGAGAATAGGAGATAGGACAGAGCCCTGAGGAACACCGGAGTTTATAGGGTGAGGAAGTGAACAATGGCCGTCCACAACCGCGGCTATGGAACGGCCGGAAAGGAAATTAGAGACAAAGGCACAGATGGAGGGATAGAAACCGAAGGAGGGTAGTTTAGAAATTAAAGATTTATGCCAGACTCTATCGAAGGCTTTCGATATGTCTAGTGCAATAGAAAAAGTCTCACCGAAGTCCCGAAAGGAGGATGACCAAGAGTTAGTAAGATATGAAAGAAGATCACCAGTAGAGCGACCCTTAAGGAAGCCATACTGGCGATCTGAGAGCAGATTATGAGAAGAGAAATGCTTAAGAAATTTGGAAGCAAGAATAGTTTCAAAAACTTTAGAAAGACAAGAGATAAGAGCAATTGGACGATAGTTGGAGGGTTGAGAGCGGTCACCCTTCTTTGGGACAGGTTGAATGTGAGCAAACTTCCAGCATGAAGGGAAGACGTTAGAGGATAGACAGAGACGAAAGAGTTTGCCTAGGCAGGGAGTCAGCACGGAAGCACAGTTTTTGAGAACAACAGGAGGAACACCGTCCGGACCGTACGCCTTATTAGTGTTAAGCCCAGAGAGGGTAAAAAGTACATCTTTAGAAGAGATTAGGATATTAGGCATAAGTAAGAGAGAGGAGGGCGGAGAGGGAGGAATAGCACCGGAATCATCCAAGGTGGAGTTTCTAGCAAAAGTTTGAGCGAAGAGTTTAGCTTTGTCAGAGGAAGAAGTGATGGTTGAGCCATCAGAGTGGGAAAGGGGAGGGAAAGACGAGGAAGAGAAATTGTTGGAGAGGTTTTTGGCTAGATGCCAGAAAGCTTGGGAAGAGCTAGAGTTGGATAGTTCAGTGCATTTATTATTGATGAAAGAGTGTTTGGCAAGTCGAAGAACAGATTTGGCTTGATTCCGGGCAGAAACATATGAAGAATGAGAGTCTTGAGTTTTAAGGCGTCGGTACCGTTTGAATGCTTCCTCCTTATTGCGGACAGCAGTAGAACAGGCGTGAGTAAACCAAGATTTTTTAGCATTAGTCTGAGAGAAAGAGAATGGAATGTATGCTTCCATGCCCGATAGGATTACCTCGGTAATGCGTTCAGCACTCTCCGAGGTGTGTATGTATGTGTGCGTATATGTGTATGTATGTATGCGTTATTTATGTATATATATATGTGTCTATAGTGCCAGCCGTCCGACTGGCTCAGTTGATAGCGTGCCTGATTCCCACCTTGAAGGTCTGGCGTTCAATCCCCGCTCAGATTGAAAAGTTTTTCTGGGATACAGCCGGCGGTTACCATCTCCCCATGAGCAAGGGAGATGGGTAATGGTCTCTGGTAGACTAAAGAAAGCCAAGCGCTTGCGAATCCTCGGAGGAGGAGAGACGGGCGCTATATAAGTAACCAGAAGATTATTATTATTATTATACTGTTTGTGGTTCGAGCCCAGCTGAGAGTATCAGGTAGGATAAGAGAAGAGCATATAAGCATGTAATGTGCATATATTTATGTATATGTATGTCTGTGTGTATGTGCTGTCAATGGTTCGAGCCCGGTTGAGAATATAAGGTATATAATATATATATGTACTGTACGTGTATTTGTATGGTCATATGCACATATGTATGTAAGTATACGTACATATGAGCGAGAACATATTGCTCACTAGCGCAACTTCTGATTACAAATCTATGCATAAGCATTATCTATTATGAAGTGTTCGCGTATCTTCATCCATGTATTTCCACCCTTAACAATAGAATGCCCAGCTCTTCCATATTTCGCCTTCTGTCACACACACACACACACACACACACACACCTACACTACCGAGGATTAACCTCCCATTGTAGTACCTGCACCCTCTTTACCCTGACCATACCAAAACAGTTTCTGTATGTATGTATGTTTGTGTGCATACGTGAGCGTTTGTGTTGTTCTGTATATGAGTAAGTAAATAAATGTGTATATGTACTGTATATCACTCTCATGGTTATTTTATGATAATTTGTATTCTTCACATGCATCATTATTGTATTTATTTATTTTGTTTGTAAACTAAGCTTACCATCCTCACTCATATCTGTACATCTCATGTTCATCCACTAAATTGTAAAATGTGTATTTTCAGCTCATGAGGCTGCCATTCTTTAATAAACCGTTTATTATTATTATTATTATTATTACACAGAACATGGATATAGTGATAGGTATCCTTGTCACTATGGTATATAACACACACACAGACACACACAGAGCATGGATATAGTGATAGGTATCCTTGTCACTATGGTATATAACACACACACACACACCACATGGATATAGTGATAGGTATCCTTGTCACTATGGTATATAACACACACACACACACAGAACATGGATAGTGTGATAGTAACGTTATCCTTGTCACTATGGTATATAACACACACACAAACACACACACACAGAACATGGATAGAGTGATAGGTATCCTTGTCACTATGGTATATAACACACACACAAACACACACACACACACAGAACATGGATAGAGTGATAAGTATCCTTGTCACTATGGTATATAACTACTTCTCTCTTCACCCCGCCAAAGTTACCAACAAACATCATCATACTGTCTTGCTCCGACCTCTCTGCTCATAATTGATAAACTCCAGACTCGGTACCAGTCCCATTTAAACTTGTTCGTACTTCTGTATGTTCCGTTTTTGTGAGCCGGGCTGCATGGATGTGTGGAAGAACAAGGGGGTTGTTTGTAAGGAGAGTTACACTACATGTCTTCCAGTGGATATCAAAAGAAGTAATATCTTGGAAGCCTTACTTGTTTCATGAGGTAATATGTCACATCTCGCAGCTTTAACAAGCCATATACACTATATAATATATCGAGACAATCAGTTATCATGGAATACTGTACACAATGCCGCCTATAATAACAAACATTTGCTATACCGAAATACCAGACACACACACACACACACAGCCCGTAGCCTAGTAGGTAGAGATCTCGTCTCACACACGAGGGGTCGGGGGTTCAATACCCGGCCGGGCGGAGCCAAATTGGGCTTGTCTCCTTTCATGTGTTAGCCTCAGTTCACCTAGCTGTAAATAGGTACCTGGAATAAGTGGACGACGTTGTGACGTCTCATCTGGGGTTGGCAAAAATGGTACAAGGCGAGATGGGTATCATATGGTTCACCTAAGCTGATGGCTACCTAAGCCTTCGGGCGAGACGGTACCGTCTATAGTGAGAATGGTACCATACAGATCCACCCTAAGCCTTCGTTTCCAATGTCGCCAATTGGCTAAAATACAGACTACACACACATCCACAGCCATTCCAACAGTACATAAAACACTTAACATGCATTTCACGCAATACATTCCCAGTTAAGGAGGCGCGATAATAATGAGCTTAGCTCGCATTGCGTGGATTCCCCTTGACGAACAAGTAACTGAGTAACTGAGTAACACACACACACCACCCACCCACCCACCCACACACACACACGACGTACGCAGCCAAGTGAGCATCATCAACAATATTGTTACCTTTTCTGACTACCATGATATGCAATCAGTGACCATTGTGAGTTGTGACTCTGGAGGCGCACTGCCTCCAGAGTCATAACATTTGTTAGATTACGATTTGTACATATCGCCCACTAATCTTCGAGTTAATTTTTCTCAATAAAATCATCGGATGTCTACAATAACTCTGACAAATGGTTAATTTCAGTGTACATTATACAATAGCCTACTAGTATGGGAACTTGTAATACAGGAATGGCAGAGCAACCAATAGACTGAACAATACAGGACACACGAAAATAGGACTTAGAATGAATACAACGCACTTGTTGTTATGTTCTACATCTTCAGCTCTTGGGTCTCGCTGTTGAATGTTGATTGGTATATATATTTTTATTTTTATACTACACTATGTTTGTTCTTTTTCACGACCATTTTCTTTCACATTGTTTCCAGGCATTTATATACAATCGTTTTAAAACTTAACTAAGATAAATTGTTTACCTTTTAATACTACTCAATACTATATTTAGTATAATGTTTAAAGCGTTTGTCAAATTATATAGCACCACATATTCGCAGTACTGTACACCAGAAATAATCAGTGTGCAACGTATTATGGCTGGACAGCTAATATAGGCTGAATGGTTTTAAACACAAGTAAATACATGAATTTTGTATTTGATCAAATCCTCAAAACAAATGTCTAATAAATTGCACACAGACTTACACACACATGCACAAGGCCAACAATTATATTAGATACAAACACACACACACACACACACTGATGCTGTTCATAGTCCATTCCAGCATAATATAATGATAATATCAAGCAGCCATTATAACCCCTGTGATCATACCTGCTGGGTCATACTCTCATTAGCCTGTAAATTTAGGATAATGATCGATAATGACTTCAGTAACTAATGGTGATGAGACTGGACTGAGATTGCACGACCTGGATATATTATGTGTTTACGGAAATATGGGGACCATTTACTACAGACATTGAATCAACAGTAAGCTTTATCAAACAAAACTAGTGTATCATTAATATGCTTGTTATATCTGTTTAATTATAATTTGACGCTTCAAATCTAGTACATGTTCAAAATTATAACATTCAATATGCTAGTGTTTGGTATTCTAACAATGCATAATCGTAATACATTTCCAAGTCAGATTATGTTAGGGATTATGCTATTTACACATGCAGAACTCGCTGTTCAATCTTACTGAAGTGAGGTTAATCTTTTTACTGAAGGCATGATCATTTGCCGTGTATATTTTCAAGTGAACCCTGATGATATCCTGGTGAGTCAATATCAGGTGTAGGGCAGCCAACGTTCAATTTTGGTATTGTTGGAGTTTAACTGATCGAGGGGCTGTGCTCTTGGTTCTTGTAGTAGTGAATATAGTCACTACTTCAAGACAGTCCATTATATTCCAGCTGGCGGTAGATGGCCATGTCCTCTTTCAGCTATTAGGAATATTTTGTACCGAAATATATTGCTCATTATAAAATTTGACATTTGTATGATAGACCAAATCACTTTGTATGTTTTCTTCTATAGTCCAACTACTCCCTCTTGGACATAGGCTGAGAGCCTGTACACTCGGATACCATAGTCTCTAGCGCACTCATACGCATTACTGGACTTCACCCATTTCTGGTTATGGAAGCATTTTTCTGGAAACTAATTTATTTATATAATTTGCTATAAATAAACTACACAATTATATATATACTATTTATTGAGCAGCAAGTTATATCCAAAACTCAATCCGGATAGATATAATTGCATAGAGAAAAACATAGGAGGTCCACGAATACTCCTGAGTGAGCTAGATAATAATTATGGTATCCGAGTGTACATTCAACTGCTCAACATGGTGAAGTCTGTGAGGTCTTGCTCCAGTTTAGGGAGTGAGACATGTGAAGCACTTATAGCTGAAACTAACCTTGGTCATCTTGCCTTCGCAAGATGCACGGCGTTTGGTTGCCCACTCTAATTATTCTTTACTTTTATAATATGTAATTACTAAGAAGCATTTTGCAGTCACGGTTTTCACATTCCAATATGCGCAGAACAAAGTGTTCACACCTCTCTGAATCTTTATAAGTCTTTCATAATAGGGTATGTTGCACAGCCTTATAATATGATAAAGCGGCGTGGTAGAGGCAAAACAATGTAACGTGTTAGACTAGACCAGGAAATAAGAGAGAGAGAGAGAGAGAGAGAGAGAGAGAGAGATGAGAGGCGAACATAGGAGACTTGATTGAATAAAGTAATGCTATAAATGAGTAAGCAAATAGTAGTTCAATACCAGTTCTTACAAATTAATCAGTAATGGAGAACACTTATGGGTGCTTTGAGATTGTGTTTATATATTTTCATTGAATAGCTTACATCAGACAATGGTAAATAACATAGAATATGAACGTACACATTGGAAGGACTGTCCCTTATATCCAGAGAACAGCGAGACCATCATTCTTCACAATGATTGATACAAACAAACCATGCAAACAATTGGGTAAATGTCTCAATTTTAATTGAATATCCGCACCGTGCAACCAACCAGTGCTATACGAACAAAATAATAGACAATCCTTCATATTGATAATTGAATATCCGCACCGTGCAACCAACCAGTGCTATACGAACAAAATAATAGACAATCCTTCATATTGATAATTGAATATCCGCACCGTGCAACCAACCATTGCTATACGAACAAAATAATAGACAATCCTTCATATTGATAATTGAATATCCGCACCGTGCAACCAACCAGTGATATACGAACAAAATAATAGACAATCCTTCATATTGATAATTGAATATCCGCACCGTGCAACCAACCAGTGCTATACGAACAAAATAATAGACAATCCTTCATATTGATAATTGAATATCCGCACCGTGCAACCAACCAGTGATATACGAACAAAATAATAGACAATCCTTCATATTGATAATTGAATATCCGCACCGTGCAACCAACCAGTGATATACGAACAAAATAATAGACAATCCTTCATATTGATAATTGAATATCCGCACCGTGCAACCAACCAGTGATATACGAACAAAATAATAGACAATCCTTTATATTGATAATTGAATATCCGCACCGTGCAACCAACCAGTGCTATACGAACAAAATAATAGACAATCCTTTATATTGATAATTGGAGGGGGGTTGCTGAAGTGACTTCATATTTGTACATACTATACATGATATACCTTGTGTGTATATGTGTGTGTGTGTGTGTGTGTGTGTGTGTGTGTGTGTGTGTGTGTGAAAGCTTTATAAGTGATGTTTATACACACATTTTAGGATACACTTTGTGTGGAAAACTGTAGCTTTATCATTTACAAAAATAAATATATTACTGATAGTATGGTATCAGAATAAGCTCTCTCTGTGTCTCCCAAAGATCTTGCTCGTAAAACCTCTTATTTCTCTTCGCTATAATAACCACTCTTTTAGGATCTCTGACGCAATATTAATTTTGTGTTCAGTTTCATAAATCCGTTCCCCACTCTCCTTCTTCCCATCTTTATGTTAACGACCTTTACAATAACTGTTATAACTCTGAATCATATTCACCTTTTATAACCATATGACTAAAGAGGGAGGGGAGAGGGAACCACCAAAAAAGGTAAGGAAAGGGAACTGAAATCATGAAAGGAAAGAGTAAGCGAAACAAAAGTGGACGAGAGAGAGAGAGAGAGAGAGATGGGGGGGGGGGGTTGGACAGGTATAGGATACTGCTTAGTCAGGTGTCTACAGGGCTATTCTTGACATATGGACACAGGGTGGACATACAGAGGTATCCCTAACCTAAATTACCATACATAGGTTAATACATAATTATCTCGATTTAAATTTCTATGCCGTGGCATATATTCTATCTATTAATTTGTTGCCAGACCGACTAACCCTACATTGGGTGGCTACGAACAAACTCCTTCCAGGCCGCCCTGTCTTCCAACAACACCCATCCTGTCTTCCAACAACACCCATCCTGTCTTCCAACAACACCCATCCTGTCTTCCAACAACACCCATCCTGTCTTCCAACAACACCCATCCTGTCTTCCAACAACACCCATTATCTCTCCCAGGACATCCACCTCTCCCCCCTATATCTCTCTACTCCATCCCTCAACCTAATTCTTGGTCTACCCCTCCTTATAACCCCTTCCAACTCACTCTGATACACCCCGTTTGTCATCCACATCTCCTCCATGTGCCCATACCACCTCAATAGATTTCTCCCAACATTCTCCACAACATCCAAATCAATATCACACCTCTCACATACTTCCTGGTTCTCCAGTCTGTCCATCTAAGAAGATAATTTCGACTGCTCTCACGTTTGACTTGTGTCCCTCTTACAACGTTCACGATTCACTTCCACATGTCAAGGTGGGGACTACAACAGTATTATGCAATATATCCTTGCTGCCATACTGTATCGCCTTCATCAATACTGTTTAAAAAAACAGGAGGTCCATTAG
This sequence comes from Lithodes maja, assembly GCA_037953745.1. Classification (NCBI taxonomy): domain Eukaryota; kingdom Metazoa; phylum Arthropoda; class Malacostraca; order Decapoda; family Lithodidae; genus Lithodes; species Lithodes maja. The sequence continues at coordinate 112,606 of JBAKBP010004590.1, forward strand.
TGGACTGATTCAACTTAGAAGAATCACGGTAAATTTTGTCTGTTCTCATAAATATCGACCTGAGACAATATTTGTTTGCCGTGGGAGATTCATATATGAATTTTAGTATAGTAATATTGATATTATTTTTCGATCGAATAACTTGTAGAACGAGATTATATTATGATTATCTTTAAAGTGAAGTCAGATGGATCAATATATTTGTGTAGTTATATATAAACTACAATATATACTTAGGCAGAGTACTGAAGTAAACCATTACGTTCCACAACATGAATATCTATGAATTAAACAGGACTGGAAATGTTTAAAGTTTATTACTCCTACTACAAATACAGTATATTATGTCTTTGCTAAGATTTATACATAACGTACCCCATATGTTTCGTATTAGGAAGAAACAGAACCTACTGAAAAAAAAAAAATAATAATAATAATCAATCGTCCCGTATAATTATAATATGAGCTACTCCACACCCCCAGACAATACACAACACACAACCCACACCTGTACAATAACTCTACTACACTAACAGAGGTAAACATTGTAGGTTATAATACTACACAACTTCTGAAGTATTCCATATTTACACACATGTAAATCATTACCCTTCATATTTTCCGACTTGCTGTAATATTTCCCACTTACTGCCAGCCTACCACGAGTGTGAAGTAAGACAGGACCAAAGGCCTCCCTCCCCCTCTACCATGATGACCAAACACCTTATCACAGTCATTATTCCAGTGACCAACCTCCCAGTGTTGACAAGTTGGGAGGTTATAAATAAACACAGGCCAGATCAAAACCGTATATAGGAGAGTAACTCAATACTTAGTGTTGTGCGTTATGGCGTGAACACATGTGTATCTAAGCAATAGTTACTGCTTTAGATTCCATTAGCTTGCCTGGAATTGTGAACAAAAGTACTTATATATGAACACTTGGGAAAAAAACATAAATCGAAAATATAACCTTTAAAGCGATTATATGTCACTCGCCCCATAGAAGGTTCTGGCCCTGTTGTGTGTCAAACATTGGTGACGATAATGGTCAGAGACTTATGCTGACAACCCTGTGGTGGCACATTAATGGTAACCATTGTGTGTGTGTGTGTGTGTGTGTGTGTTTGCGTGTGTTACTCAGTTACTTGTTCGTCAAGGGGAATCCACGCAATGCGAGCTAGGCTCATTATTATCGCGCCTCCTTAACTGGGAATGTATTGCGTGAAATGCATGTTAAGTGTTTTATGTACTGTTGGAATGGCTGTGGATGTGTGTGTAGTCTGTATTTAGCCAATTGGCGACATCGGAAACGAAGGCTTAGGGTGGATCTGTATGGTACCATTCTCACTATAGACGGTACCGTCTCGCCCGAAGGCTTAGGTAGCCATCAGCTTAGGTGAACCATATGATACCCATCTCGCCTTGTACCATTTTTGCCAACCCCAGATGGGACGTCACAACGTCGTCCACTTATTCCAGGTACCTATTTACAGCTAGGTGAACTGAGGCTAACACATGAAAGGAGACAAGCCCAATTTGTCTCCGCCCGGCCGGGGATTGAACCCCCGACCCCTCGTGTGTGAGACGAGAGCTCTACCTACTAGGCTACGGGCTGTGCGTGTGCGTGTGTGTGTGTGTGAGACATGAGGATATTATTCCAACCCATCACACAGGTGTAGAAGTCATACAATATACGTCTAGATGCAGCAATTAATAATAGTTTCTAAAGTTTTATGAAATCATACCATGGTAAGATAGTGGGTTCGATTCCCTGCCAGTGCGAAATGGATTTGAATGTATTCACGTATATTTGTGAACTTTCAAACATGAATATCCAAACAATATACAACATTAATCAACTCTTCTTCTTCTCTCGTTATTCTTGGGGTATCTTTTTCTTCTGAGCTTTCTTGGAACAATGACATTACTTCTTTTGCTAAACAGCTTCCCAGAAGCTGTTTCTTGCTCTGTACAGAGACACATTGCACCCTTGTATCGAGTATTGTTTGCATGTGTAGAGCGTGGTTCAACACATACCACACTTCTCGAAAGAGTACAGTCAAAAGCATATCTATGCAATTCACCTCATCCAACTAATTCCTTACAATCTCTCTCTACGCACCGTAATACTGTATCTCTCACTCTCCTACCGCTTTTACAATAATAAATGGTCTTCAGAGCTTTCTCGATTAATACTTCCTAGGTACACACACTAACTGTCTAGAACCAAAACAAATATATAAATGTGTTCCATGCCATGTTATATGCATCACACCACATCCAGTCCTAGTTCTGGTACTGACTGGTGCTGGTATATCCCTCACGAGAGTGTTCTGTATGCTGCAACAACTTCACCGGACAAGATCTCTTTCCAATTCCGTCTGACAGTCAATCTTGCACACCAGAATATTTTGATACCACCAAATATACCTCGGTATAGGAAACTCTTTCGTAATGCAAATGTTATCGCCAAAGTCGGGCTATTGCTTGAACAATAGTGAATGGGTAGATATATAATGTAGTATATGGTCTTAAAACCATAAATAGACTAAGATCATTAACTATGTTATACGTTCTTCGTAAGTCTTGTCTCCATTGTACTTGAGGGATAGCTATTGATATTATATTGTGTCTTATACGTTTGCTTATAGAGCTTTATGGGGCGTCCTTATATGATAATATTTTGATAAGTTTATTGAATATTGAAAAACTCTTCCCCTTCCCTTGGTTGTGTTATGAGAGTCACATATCCAAATACTGTACAGCCCCTCAAGAAGCCTTGTTGGTTCACCTCACCCTCACAGTACTATTGTGGCAACTCAAGAAGTTCGGTTAACTCATCTACCACCATAAAACCCTTGCGTTTCGAAATTACGTACATGCAGAACTAGTAACATACATTCAAGATCTTCTGGTCTTGCTATATGGCTATAATGGCACATAGCAATGACAACAGTTAAATTGTAATTGTGTTAGAAATCGGTATTAAATATTATTATAGAAACAAAGGCTACAGTTTCTTTGACCATACATACATTGAACACTTACTTTCTGAAATTGATGTAAAGCACATTAGCTTCATGATCCACGAGGGACCACACGTGCCAACTTTAGCGATGTGGTTATGTGAGTGTCTTCATTAGAATTGTCCCTACATTCTGTATATGTTAATGTTGGTATGGGATGACTTAAATTAAGGCCACATAAGGTATGGACGAAGACAAAAGATCAATAGTGTAGAGAGTTTATTGGTCTTAAGGGGGTAGTGCTTCTTTTTTGGTCTATGTATATATTTATTAATTATATTTTGAATTTCCTCGTTAGACCCCCATCAAGCTTAAACAAGAAACTACTAGAACCAGTTGAAGATAAATTTGCAAATTTTTCGTGAGAAAAATGTTCCGGCTGAAGACCGGTTCCTTCTAAAATTGCAGGCTCGCTATCCCTTGCCAGGACAAAATCGACACCTGGTCTAAATATTGACAAAACAAATGAGGCGAAAGGTCTCTAAATCGTCAACTAAAGGAACGGGCGTCTTAAAATCTTAAAACTAATATGCTAAACATGTGGGAGAAGGGGGTCCGGAAAAATCGACCACCTCGCCCTTAAAGGATGTGAAGTACCTAATTGATAGTGTATTCATTTGACTAAAAGCAACTTAAACATAAGTAGTAAACCAATCATTATTTAAATGGCTATGAAAATGTAGGTCCTCTACTATCCCTGTCTGCTCCCATTACTCACTCTCACTCTCTCTCTCTCTCTCTTTCTCTCTCTGTCCAGAACGATATAAGCTAATTCGACCATTTGTCTTGGCAAGAGGTATATACGTGTGGAAGACATGGGAGGGAGCTGAGGAGAAATGTTGGAGGGGAACGGCAGGATAGTCACATACTTCCTCCAGAGTCATATTGAGTCTAATCTTAGTCTGAATATTATGAACAGTGAAATGTATTGGAGTTTGTTATTCACTGCGAGTCATTATAATATTTTGAAGATTTGTTAACATAATATTTTAATGGCCAGCCATGATGACAATGTGTCTTATCTCGGTGGCTTATGATTTGGTAATGTGTTATGCATAGTGAGGGTCTTTCAAGGATTTTTGTTGTAAATTTAGTCTGTAACCAGCTTCCATGATATATACTGTCATACTTACTAATTATAATGCAGTTCCGGTGAAGATATTACTGTGGCGTTGTGTATATTCTGCGTTGTGCGTTGATTACTGTTCACCTCTGTGGAGTGGAAGTGGAGTGGTTGCATTGAGGCAGTTGGACAAAATTCAAAATAAAGCTATTAGATTAATCAATAACCCTGCAATCACACAGGACCTTCCTACATTATCCATACGAAGAAACGTTGCATCCCTTGCATTAGTCTACAGATATTTTCACAGCAATTGTTCAGAGGAACTTGCTTCAATTGTGCCGCCTCTCCACATCTTTCCCCGTAGAACTAGGGCAGCTGAGAGCGCCCATGAATTTACACTTTCTCCTCCACAATGCAGAACTTCTGCTTATCAGAATTCATTTATCCCCAGAGCTACTACTCTTTGGAATTCACTTCCCTCTAATTGCTTTCCACAAACTTACAATCTACAAATGTTTAAATCCAGTTGTTACAAACATTTTATGAATGGAGGATGCCTTTAGGCACATGGACCTTTTTGTTTTATCTGTGTTTTTCCTTCCTCCGTTCATGGTAAAAAAAAAAAAAAAAAAAAAAAAATATATACTGTATATATATATATATATATAGAATATCCTACATGGTCCTTAGTATATGCACAGATTAACTCTACAGACTCTTGTCAATATTATACAATGGTGGATGAAAGGTTCAGGCTCTATATTTTATTATACACCGGGTAATGAAAGCTGCAGGTTCTATGGTCTAACTATTCAGGCTCATTACTTTGAACAAATTGCATGTATGTATGTATACTGTATACTCAGGCACATTTCCCATAGCTGGGGGTGGCTTACTCGAGACAGAGACTGAACAGAAGTAACAAAATAAAATATAATACAAATTCACACACGTCTACCTGTAGGTCATCCAGGAGAAAGACCAAGGCTCATTTTGGGTCCCCAACTACAGACTCTCAGGTACTAGACCTACCGGAGAGTTCCGGAGTCAGCCGGCAGACACGCAGCTGAGTGCACCACAATGCCCTCCCACATCACTTCCAGGTATTGTCCTTCATATATACACCAGCTCCCCGGGCCGGGTGCCTGACGGACTATTATCTAGTCCAACTGGCGTCCGACCCCCACCCCTTAACACTCAACCTGCGTCAAAAAGGCCTGAAATTACCGTCATTCCCTGCTAATTTTGATGCATAAGCAAAATTAAGAGCGTAATACAATTATATATCTGTGACAGTAAAGTAATAGAGTTTTCCAATGACACCTGAATCATCTCTGTACGACGTCTGGTTGTCTTGCAACGATCTTGCATAGGTCAACCAAAATTGCTAAAAAATTAGCGGTTTTGAGCTCTTTTCGCTATGTGTTACGCTGCAATGGTGTGAGACATAACTATGTTGCACACAAGTATGAGCCCAGACTCCGTGGGCTCTGGATGAGGCCACCTGCACTGCCTGCAACAACTTGCCTCGCTCCCAGGCCAAATAATAGGCAGAAATCACCGCCCTTCAGGTGACGGGCACCGCGAGAAAGGGGTTAAGACCGTGTTATCACTCATCTATTCACAATCATTCTCCATTCATTCCTATTCATCACCACTTATCTTGCCTGTTTTTCAGTCATCTCTCTATCTTGAAACGCTTTTTCCACACCATCTCTTCATCTCCTCCGAGATCTTCCTCTCAATCTACTTCCCCTTCTCTATGAGCCTTGCCTCCTCTCCTGTAGGATCTTTATACTTACAACAACTGATACATTGCTTTGGATTATTTATGTATGTGCAACAAAGACTAGCCACCTAAATAATTAAAGCGCTGTACTCTACTGTATATCAATTAGCCATGTAGGCTTTACTTGCAAACATTGACTTATTCTGTTTCCGTTTTATTCGCAAATGTAGACGCACATGCAATGTACATTGTACAGTATCCGTTTTATGTAAGTTCCAAAACGGGTGAGGTCATAGTTTCATTGATCGTGTTAAAAATAAAGTATCTGTTTCAAGCCAGCTAAGAAATTGAACTATAACACTGCCTAGGATATAAAGCTGGTTACGAAACTGTACACCAGAACGTGGATATACCAGAACAATATTATATATTTCATTAATTTCACCACAAGACCACACACCTCCAATAAAATTAATGAGAGCATATATGTGATCCACCGGGATTCGAACCTGGGTTATCGCTCACATATGTTTAAACACTCTAACCATTACACCACCAAGACGGTTATATCCCTACCAGAGTAGGACAAAAACACGAGAGAAGGGGAGCAAAGAGTAAAGCTGAAGGTTGGATAACATAATATGTAAAGTGAACCAAGGGTGAGAGAGACTGAGAAAATGGTTATGTAATAATAGTAATATAAAGTACTTCATAATACAAAACGAGTGTCCTACTTAAATGCAATGACTTATGAATCTTTACTGTTATCAATGTATTGACCTTAATATTGGTATTCCCTGTCACATTGTAATTTATCTAAATTATAGTATTGTTAATAATAGTTACAATATATTAAAAATTAAGTCGACAATTACTGGATGTTGGTAAAATGAAGGGACACAGTTCAGTAATGTCCTACAAGGTAAGTTTCTGAGGCTAAGCCTAGATAGAAGTTAAGTTACTGATGCACCTTAACTAGTACAGCTTACACTGAGCACGTCCTTATTCCGTACTGGTGTTATAGGTATACGTTCGTGTTAGGCTAGAAGCACACGGGAAAGTTGATATTATCCAGAAAACTTTTATTATCCAGAAGGATACATAGGAAAACTATTATGAGGATATGGCTGACCTGACCTTTGACATATTGATAATATGTTGTCAAGATTTAGAGAGTGTGGAGGCTGGTGGGGGTGGACAACAAATGTCTTAATTAACCTAAACATCCTTGAAGTGTGGGAAGCTATTTAATAATACAATATTGGACAGTTATACAATTGTACATCCAATTCAATAATTCTTCATTCCGCCGACACACAAAAAAAAAAAAAAAAAAAACTTACCGCAATGGCTATAAAGATAACCTGCTCCACACAGGTAAGTGCAATTAAGGATTTGTTTATATAGGATTGGTTAACAGTAAACAAAATTAAACCATACACAAACACAACAGCATTTTTAAACAAGAAACACGATAGGCATACAGAATAACTGAGCCAAAGTGGACGCTGACAAGATTATTATCCTTAATAGAAGGAGGACACATTAAAGTGTCTTATAACCTGGTATAAAGGTGATACGGACAGTGGGTGAAGATAGTGGGGAAGAAAGAGGAAATACAGTAAATGAAAGTAAACACAAGCCAGACCACACTGTAATACACATTGGTCATATTATAACAACCCATACCACCAATACATTAATTGATCATTCCACCACCGTCATCATCTCGGTATAATGAAGCTTTTCAACTCTTGATTCTGAGGGTCTGGTGAGGGATGCGGCAGAGAAGGATAATTTACTAATACTAGGGAAGAAGGGAGAACTTAATTATGGCAGCATATGAGGGCGAGCGTGGGTTATATGAACAGATAGATAACGTATGTGGGAAGCAGAAACTACTGTTAATTAAGGAGTAGGTATGGCGTTAAGATATTATCCATACTGCTGTCATAATGTGAACTACTTGTAAATGCCCTTCTATACACAATATATGTGTGTATACGTAGAAAATAGAACACCACTATACGTTAACGTTAACTAAACAGATAAAACTCCACCATATCAGTAAGTCCTCATCAAAACCATCTTGGTTCCTGAGGCCACCACCAAGCACACCACCTTCGTTAATTACCCCAGTATAATTACGCTAATCATATATTGATTAAGCGAGTTTGGCGGAGGGATCCTGGAGTGTTGAGTGTCAGTGGTACAGGGAGGTTTGACAGGTGATAAGGTGAGGGAAGAGGCGAGGAGGAAGACAGACTAACAAACGAGAGCTGAGGTAGTGGGTGAAGATTATGATGTTAGATACAAGAGCTGAAATAATATTAAGCAACATAGAGGAAGAGGGAAGAGCAAGGGTAGAAAACACAAATAGTAGAGCAAGTGGGATGAAAAGCAACCAGGTCAAATAGGTCATACACACTATAGCATAAGTAGAAATTAGTGGCAAAATTTGATAGAAAATAAACAGGTCGTAAAGTATGTCGTAGTTGAAGGTAAATGGTAATGTAGTAAAGGTGACACGAGTTAAGGCGAACAGAGAACCAGGTAATATACAAGATATATGGCAGATGATGAGGTTGGTGATGGCACTAGGGTTGTGTGTCCGTTATACATGTAAGTAAATGGTAGGTACACTCAGATGCTATAGTCTCTGACCCACTCATAGGAATTCGTGGACCCTTATGTTTTTCTTTATGTAATTATAACTATCTGGATCCTATTGTTCCATAAATGGTATTTACAATTGTGTAGTCTAGGTATAGAAAGTTATATTCATAAATTCGTTTCCAAAGATTTACTTCTATAAATAAAAATAGGTGAAATCCACGAATATCCATGAGTGGGCTAAATACATTGGCATCTCGGTATACATCCAAGTTTAAGGCACATACTAGAAAGTACATATAAGATGTAAGCTGAAGTCATGACAAGAAATGGGAGAACATTATACTACTACAATTACTTTGACGCTACAAGGAAATATAACGGTAGTGCTGTTGTAAATAGTTAATGTGTATAAAACATAATAATTATAAAGTAGTAGATCAAACATATACAGTATATTACCTTCGTTGTTATTTTGTATAAAGACAAGTTCATTAATTGTTTTTATACCAAACTTCCTACTATTTTGTTAGAATCCTTTATTCTAACTACAATATAAGACTTAACCTCTATGCAGGGCAACATATCGCTGTATACAACATACATTATAGTTATGTCGTTCAAAAAACTATTGAGGCTTTTCAATCATTCCCATGAGAGAACGCGACTTTTATAAGCTACGTAATCTGTAGCTTTAGTGAATAGAATACGGCTCTATCTGTTTACACAGAGTAATATTGTTTCAATAGCCTGTGTCCAATAATGCTCGATACGATACGTAAGTCTGGTTCAACCAATAAGCTTGTAAAATGTAAATCTACTGACTGGCTCAGCAAGTATTTAGTTAGTATTACGAATATACAAACAAACACACACAAACGCTGATTAGGAATGGTGAAGGATCTTTAATGATTGAAATATTAAATATACACGTTGCAATATTATGTTAAATATGTTCTACAGTTAGTTTACTTTTATGTCACTCAATCTATAGACACAGTGATAGTTTTGACGTTACCTACTTAAATACCTATTGAGCAAGTTATATTTCAGTATTGGTTGTTGTAATAAAGGTCTGGTTCCTGTTACTACAATAGCCATCATTGTGTATCAGTATTGTTATTAGTGTTGTTGTACGGGACACCGGGGGATAGGTAGTGCTGGAGGATGGTACAGGGGAAGAGGGCACCGTCAATTAACCCCTTCAGTAACGGTGACGTCCGTTTCAATATATTATGACAATTATTAAACTATATTATTCAGCTTAGGAACGACGTCTACCCATGCAATGGCTACACAATATCTCATGTAATCATCTAAACTACTATAGAACCTTCCTAAACATCATAAAGTCGTCTAAATGCAGCTGCAATCAAAGTAATACATACGTCGAAGGTATAGAAGGGATTAATGATGTTAGGACCTACAGTATATGGCACGTAACAGGGAAGCTGCTAAATCAATCTAACCACACATCTAAGTAGAGGCATTAACAATTAATATAATAAGACTACCAACTCAGTGTCCTCCCCCTACAGTTCAACCCACACACGTGTCCTCCCCCTACAGTCCAACCCACACACTCAGTGTCCTCCCCCTACAGTCCAACCCACACACTCAGTGTCCTCCCCCTACAGTCCAACCCACACACTCAGTGTCCTCCCCCTACAGTCCAACCCACACACTCAGTGTCCACCCCTTACAGTCCAACCCACACACTCAGTATCGTCCCCCTACAGTCCAACCCACACACTCAGTGTCCTCCCCCTACAGTCCAACCCACACACTCAGGTCCTCCCCCTACAGTCCAACCCACACACTCAGTGTCCTCCCCTTACAGTCCAACCCACACACTCAGTGTCCACCCCTTACAGTCCAACCCACACACTCAGTATCGTCCCCCTACAGTCCAACCCACACACTCAGTGTCCTCCCCCTACAGTCCAACCCACACACTCAAGTGTCCTCCCCCTACAGTCAAACCCACACAATCAGTGTCCTCCCCCTACAGTCCAACCCACACAATCAGTGTCCTCCCCCTACAGTCCAACCCACATACTCAGTGTCCTACCCCTACAGTCCAACCCACACACTCAAGTGTCCTCCCCCTACAGTCCAACCCACACACTCAGTGTCCTCCCCCTACAGTTCAACCCACACACTCAGTGTCCTCCCCCTACAGTTCAACCCCCACACTCAGTGTCCTCCCCTACAGTCCAACCCACACACTCAGTGTCCTCCCCCTATAGTCCAACCCACACAATCAGTGTCCTCCTCCTACAGTTCAACCCACACACTCAAGTGTCCTCCCCCTACAGTCCAACCCACACACTCAGTGTCCTCCCCTACTGTCCAACCCACACACTCAGTGTCCTCCCCTACTGTCCAACACACAGTCAGTGTCCACCCCCTACAGTCCAACCCACACACTCAGTGTCCTCCCCCTACAGTCCAACCCACACACTCAAGTGTCCTCCCCCTACAGTCCAACCCACATACTCAGTGTCCTACCCCTACAGTCCAACCCACACACTCAAGTGTCCTCCCCCTACAGTCCAACCCACACACTCAGTGTCCTCCCCCTACAGTTCAACCCACACACTCAGTGTCCTCCCCCTACAGTCCAACCCACACACTCAGTGTCCTCCCCCTACAGTTCAACCCACACAGTGTCCTCCCCCTACAGTCCAATCCACACACTCAGTGTCCTCCCCTACAGTCCAACCCACACACTCAAGTGTCCTCCCCCTATAGTCCAACCCACACACTCAGTGTCCTCCCCCTACAGTCCAACCCACACAATCAGTGTCCTCCCCCTACAGTCCAACCCACACAATCAGTGTCCTCCTCCTACAGTTCAACCCACACACTCAAGTGTCCTCCCCCTACAGTCCAACCCACACACTCAGTGTCCTCCCCCTACAGTCCAACCCACACACTCAAGTGTCCTCCCCCTACAGTCAAACCCACACAATCAGTGTCCTCCCCCTACAGTCCAACCCACACAATCAGTGTCCTCCCCCTACAGTCCAACCCACATACTCAGTGTCCTACCCCTACAGTCCAACCCACACACTCAAGTGTCCTCCCCCTACAGTCCAACCCACACACTCAGTGTCCTCCCCCTACAGTTCAACCCACACACTCAGTGTCCTCCCCCTACAGTTCAACCCCCACACTCAGTGTCCTCCCCTACAGTCCAACCCACACACTCAGTGTCCTCCCCCTATAGTCCAACCCACACAATCAGTGTCCTCCTCCTACAGTTCAACCCACACACTCAGTGTCCTCCCCTACTGTCCAACCCACACACTCAGTGTCCTCCCCTACTGTCCAACCCACACACTCAGTGTCCTCCCCTACTGTCCAACACACAGTCAGTGTCCACCCCCTACAGTCCAACCCACACACTCAGTGTCCTCCCCCTACAGTCCAACCCACACACTCAAGTGTCCTCCCCCTACAGTCCAACCCACATACTCAGTGTCCTACCCCTACAGTCCAACCCACACACTCAGTGTCCTACCCCTACAGTCCAACCCACACACTCAAGTGTCCTCCCCCTACAGTCCAACCCACATACTCAGTGTCCTACCCCTACAGTCCAACCCACACACTCAGTGTCCTCCCCCTACAGTCCAACCCACACACTCAGTGTCCTCCCCCTACAGTTCAACCCACACAGTGTCCTCCCCCTACAGTCCAATCCACACACTCAAGTGTCCTCCCCCTACAGTCCAACTCACACACTCAGTGTCCTCCCACTACAGTTCAACCCACACACTCAGTGTCCTCCCCCTACAGTCCAACCCACACACTCAGTGTCCCCCCCCTACAGTCCAACCCACACACTCAAGTGTCCTCCCCCTACAGTCCAACCCACACACTCAGTGTCCTCCCCCTACAGTTCAACCCACACACTCAGTGTCCTCCCCCTACAGTTCAACCCACACACTCAGTGTCCACCCCCTACAGTTCAACCCACACACTCAGTGTCCTCCCCCTACAGTCCAACCCACACACTCAAGTGTCCTCCCCCTACAGTCCAACCCACACAATCAGTGTCTTCCCCCTACAGTCCAACCCACACAATCAGTGTCCTCCCCCTACAGTCCAACCCACACACTCAGTGTCCTCCCCCTACAGTCCAACCCACACACTCAGTGTCCTCCCCCTACAGTCCAACCCACACAATCAGTGTCCTCCTCCTACAGTTCAACCCACACACTCAAGTGTCCTCCCCCTACAGTCCAACCCACACACTCAGTGTCCTCCCCTACTGTCCAACCCACACACTCAGTGTCCACCCCCTACAGTCCAACCCACACACTCAGTGTCCACCCGCTACAGTCCAACCCACACACTCACTGTCCACCCCTTACAGTCCAACCCACACACTCAGTGTCCTCCCCCTACAGTCCAACCCACACACTCAGTGTCCTCCCCCTACAGTCCAACACACACAACCAGTGTCCTCACCCTACAGGCCAACCCACGCACTCAGTGTCCTCCCCCTACAGTCCAACACACACATTTAGCATCAAACATTAAGCTGGTCACGGAATAATCAGTTGAGACGTATTGCCCGACCTGCTGAATTATTACCCATAAATACTCAGACTGTGTCCCGGACCACTGGGTCAGGTTATATATGACTTGGTTCGTTAAATACTTATTGTGTTATGTCTAATTAATTACGTAATGTATTACGGATTTAGTATGTATTTATGTGTTTCAAGCAATATCACACATGCACCTCTCACAATGTCAAACAGATTTGAAATCTTGCTAGAGATGGAAGACGAACCAGAAGAGACCAGGCTCGTTTGGGATTCCATCATACGAGGACAGGTCGAAGAGTTCTGCGACAGAGTCCCAAATCGACGAAAAAGATTTTGCATCCCAGGAGCTGGACTGGACGACATTGTGGAAGCCTTCGAAGATACCACAAAGGGTGCAAATGAAAATACCCTTTTTGTCATCCATGCTGGTTCAAATGACGTCATGCGCACCAGATCCGAAGAGTTGATGGAGAAATATCGCAAGATGATCCAGCACTACAAAAACAAGACAAGGAATATCATAATCTCAGGCATTCTCCCCAAGATCGACGCACCTGACAAATTCTACAACAAGGCCTTCAGCATAAATAGCCGACTAAAATATTTGTGTCTGAAGGAAGAAGTTGAATTCATCAACCTCTGGGACAACTTCTACAACCAGCCTACTCTGTTCCGCAAGGATGGCACACATCTAAACCCTGTGGGTTCAGCATGCATGGGTCGTCTCCTACACGAAGCAGTCAGCAGCCATGGATCAAAAAACACCATCCGAGAAGAAGCAGCAGTGACATAAATCATCCAACGCCAAGCAAAAAACAGAGGAAACCGAGGACCACCAGCGATAAGGACCGAAGACAGCGAGGACCGAGGACAGCCATGAACATAAACGTAGATCCAACAAGAACCAAAAATATTATTAAAGAGCGTTCCGTGAGATCTAAAATAACAAATTTAAAGGTTTTCTATGCAAACGCTCGTAGCATACACAATAAATTTTCAGATTTAGAGGAGCTAGTGTTTACAGAAAATTATGATGTGACTGGCATAACAGAATCTTGGCTCAATACCGAAGATAGAGACTTTTTAGCAGAGTATTCACTTCCCGGTTATGTAATGTTTGAGAAAAGCCGAATAAATCGAAATGGAGGTGGTGTTTTACTTTATATCAAAGAAACTCTTAACCTACCCTCTTGTCAAAACCTCAAATTGTGAACGTCGACACATCTTTTGTGGTAATAAAGAATAATAAAGGTACAAAAATAATACTTGCGTTAATATACAGACCTCCAGCTCAATCAGTGCAAACTGACCAAGAAATTTACGAACAAATTGCAGATGTAAGTAACTCACAAGATACCGTAATTTTTGGCGACTTTAATTTACCTGTGACCAAGTGGGGCGATACTCTTACTTCACACTCCGGACATGACTTGTATACGAACTTGCTAGAGAGTTCGCTTTATCAATTTGTTCGAACGCCGACCCGTGGTAATAATGTTCTTGACATTGTACTTGCAACAAAAGAAGAATTAATAGAGAATTTGAATGTTGGTGATGAATTCAGTAACAGCGACCATCGCACGATAACTTTCACTTTAAAGTTTACTTGTAACGAACCAAATAGTAGCATCGAAAATGTCCCTAATTTCAAGAAAGCAAACTTCCATAAACTTAGAGCTATGTTTAAAGAAACTGACTGGAGCTATTTAATTAACAATAACGACATAAATGCATCTTGGAAGTTATTCGAAACCACTTACCTAAAAGCAGTGCAAGACTGCATACCATCGAAAATACGGCGTCCAGGCCATAATAATAAGCCCAAATGGTGGAATAAAGATATTTCAAACTGCCTGCTTGCTAAAAAATTTGCTAATGATAGATTAAAATCCTCACAAAATGACGAAGAACGGGTGAAATTTGTAGAGCTACGACGCAAAGCCAAAAAGTTAATTAAGCAAAGTAAAAAGACCTTAGAGTTACATATTGCGAATCAAAGTAAAACAAACCCGAAAGAATTCTATAGTTATATCAGAAAGAAAAAAGTAGTTACTTCAACTGTTGGACCGTTAGTCGATGAAAATGGAGAATACACCAAAGACGAAGTACAAATGAGTAATGCCCTCAATACCTTCTTTGCATCAGTTTTTACAACAGAAGACCTCAGTGATATCCCTACACCATCGCCGATTCAGATTGATAATTCAGATGTTCTAAGCAATATCACCGTTACAGAGCGAGAAGTATTGAATTGTTTAGATAAACTCAAGGTAAATATAACGCCTGGACCTGATACAATCTTGCCTAGAGTGCTAAAGGAAGCTAAGGATGAGCTCTCCAAACCACTGACATTACTATTCAATAAATCCTTGCAGTCTGGAACAATGCCTGATCAGTGGAAGCTAGCCAACGTAACACCGATATTCAAAAAAGGCAGCAAATCCCTACCCAGTAACTATCGTCCAATTAGCTTAACCTCAGTTGTATGTAAAATGCTAGAAACGGTCATACGAGACAGACTCGTAAATCACTTAGAGGAAAATAACATACTTAAAGATACTCAACACGGCTTTCGTAAAAAACGTTCCTGTTTAACAAACCTCTTAGACTTCTTCCACGATATCCTCAACCTCTACGATGAGAGTAAAGCTGTAGATATTATATACCTTGATTTTCAAAAGGCCTTTGACAAATTCCCCACAAACGTTTACTGCTAAAACTAAAAGCGCATGGAATACAAGATGGTGTGTTGAAATGGATAGAAAATTGGCTCAGCGACAGAAAGCAAAGAGTAGTCATAAACGGTAAGGCATCTAAATGGACCAATGTAAGTAGCGGGGTACCCCAGGGATCGGTACTAGGACCAATTCTCTTTCTAATTTACATCAACGACATAGATGAGGGTCTCACCTGTACAATCTCAAAATTTGCTGACGATACAAAAATTGCAAATAGCGTACTCTCAAAAGAACAAGTTGACGATATGCAACACAATCTAGATAAGTTGTCATGTTGGGCCCAAATTTGTCAAATTGAGTTTCAATGCGGATAAATGTAAAGTACTACATATCGGATACCAAAATGAGAAAGCAAACTATTTGATGAATGGCACTCAGCTTAAGAATGTAAACAAATGCAAGTGTTCAAAATCATCAAAGGCATCGACAATATGAACTGTAGTAAGTACTTCACTATCGACCAATCTAATTACACGCGGGAAAACGGTTGCAAAATTATTGGTAAATCTTTTAACTCACACGAAGCTAAGAATTTCTTCTTCAATCGAGTTGTCAACTTATGGAATGGGCTTCCCCGAGATGTCATAGACTGCAGCACCGTTGATTCATTTAAACTTCGCCTAGACAAATATCTTGCATCAAACCCGCAACTGACTGAGTTTGTAAATGAATAACTTTATTTTATCCTCCTCTCAGTTACTAACCCATCTGTCCCCTACTAACTTCCTAATCCTACCACGGACATTAGTTCCAGGGCAGTAGTTCCCTTTCCAATGTTCCCTTACACACTAAATAGTGTTAGTACTAAATATTATTACAAAATTACGGTCTACCGTTGCTATTTACCATATCTTAAACCAACGCTTGATTTTTAAAATTGATGTAAGGCAAATTAGCTTCATGGACCTGACATGTATTGACTTCGGCAATGTAGTCATGCGAGTGTTTTTCTTTAAAATAGTTCCTACTTATATGTTAGGGTCGGGATGGGATCATTTAAGGTCACATAACTTATGGATGAAAGCAGTTGATCAACCGTGCAATCAGGAGTGAAGGATATGCAGTACATAATTGATTAATGAATGGATATGGCATTTGTTATACTACAAGCAGCTTTCAAATGTGTAGTAAACCTATCTTAAGCTAATTTGTATGAAAATGTTCCTCTGCCATCCCTGTCTGCTCCCAGTACCGTATATCTCTCTCCCTCTCTCCCTCTCTCTGGGGCCACGACGATATAAGCTGATTCGACTATTTGTCTTGGCAGGAGCTATGTACGTGTGGGAGACAAGGGAGGCATCTGGGGAGAAATGTTGGAGGGGAACGGCAGGATAGTCACATACTTTCTCCAGAGTCTTATAATGAGTTTTATCTTAGTCTGAATATTAAGATAGTGACACAAACATTATTGAACAGCGAAATGTATTGGAGTTTGGTATCCGCTGCAAGTCATCATAATATAATAAAATAATTGTTAACAAACCATTTTCATGACCAGCCTTGATATGTATACTACAGAGTCGGCCTATCAGCGAGGGGACGATGACAATGCGTCTTATCTCGGTGGCTTATTATGACTTGGTGTGGTTTTATGCAGTGAGGCCTATTTAAGGATTATCACCGTAGATACCCTGTTGTTGTTTATGTAGTCTGTAACCAGCTTACATGATATATACTGTCATATTGACTAATACTATTGTAGTTCCAGTGAATATATTACTGTGGTGTTGTGTATACAGAAAAACTGTGCTTCCTTGCTGACTCCCTGCCTAGGCAAACTCTTTCTTCTCTGTCTATCCTCTAACGTCTTCCCTTCATGCTGGAAGTTTGCTCACATTCAACCTGTCCCAAAGAAGGGTGACCGCTCTCAACCCTCCAACTATCGTCCAATTGCTCTTATCTCTTGTCTTTCTAAAGTTTTTGAAACTATTCTTGCTTCCAAATTTCTTAAGCATTTCTCTTCTCATAATCTGCTCTCAGATCGCCAGTATGGCTTCCTTAAGGGTCGCTCTACTGGTGATCTTCTTTCATATCTTACTAACTCTTGGTCATCCTCCTTTCGGGACTTCGGGGAGACTTTTTCTATTGCACTAAACATATCGAAAGCCTTCGATAGAGTCTGGCATAAATCTTTAATTTCTAAACTACCCTCCTTCGGTTTCTATCCCTCCATCTGTGCCTTTGTCTCTAATTTCCTTTCCGGCCGTTCCATAGCTGCGGTTGTGGACGGCCATTGTTCACTTCCTCACCCTATAAACTCCGGTGTTCCTCAGGGCTCTGTCCTATCTCCTATTCTCTTTCTAATTTTTATAAATGATCTCCTTAACTGTACCTTAATTCCCATCCATTCATACGCAGACGACTCAACCTTACACTACTCCATTAGTTTTTCAGAACGCCCCAGCCAGCAATCCCTCAACGACAAACGTAATGAAGCCATAGAACTCTTAAATTCTGATCTAAATACTATTTCCAATTGGGGCAGAGAAAACCTTGTTAACTTTAATGCTTCCAAAACCCAATTTCTCCATCTATCTACCCGTCAGGATCTCCCAGCGGACTATCCCTTATTCTTCAACAATACAAAAATCAACCTTTCATCTTCATCAATATTCTTGGTGTCTCTTTTTCTTCTGCTCTCATTTGGAAGGACCATATTACCAGTCTTGCTAAGGCAGCCTCCCAGAAGCTGGGTGTGCTCAACCGCCTTAGGGGGTTCTTTTCCCCTGCACAGCTTCTTGCTCTGTACAGGGGCATAGTGCGCCCTTGTATTGAGTATTGTTCACATGTGTGGGGAGGTTCCTCTCACACCGCTCTCCTAGACAAAGTTGAAAGGAAGGCCTTTCGTATCATTAACTCCCGTCCACTCACCAACTCTCTGCAATCTCTCTGTCTCCGCCGCAATGTTGCATCTCTCTCGCTATTCTATCGCTACTATAATAATCAGTGTTCCTCAGAGCTATCCCAGTGCATACCACCTCCTTTACGTAGGGCACGTGGTACCCGTCTTGCAACTCAATCCCACCCCTACTCTGTGCAACTCTCCAACCCAAGAGTGAAACGTTACTCTCAAACTTTCTTCTACTCAACATCTGAGCTCTGGAACTCTCTCCCAGAATCAGTCTTTCCCTCTTCCTATGACTTAAATTGCTTCAAACTCCGTGTGTCCAGGCATTTTGGCTCAAACGTCCCTTGATTTTGGCCCTGTCACTCTTTCAACTATGGGGGAGGCACTCGCTATAGGCAGTTATGCCTTTTGCCTCCCTCAATCACATAGAAAAAAAAAAAAAAAAAAAAAAGGGGAGATAGAAGGGCAGGAAGACCCCCATTGAGATGGAGAGACTGTGTAAGAAAGGCTTTGGATGATAGAGGAATGACTATAGATCAGGCAGGGGAAGTGGTGGTGGACAGGAGTGAATGGAGAATGCTTGTGAATAGTTGAGTGAATACGTGGTCATTTGGAGTAAGGGGTCGGGCGCAAGTTCGACTAGATAATAGTCCATCAGGCGCCTGGCCCGGGGGGACGATTAATATGAAGGGTGTGCCTGGAAGTGTGGTGGGAGGGCTTGTGGCTTTGGCTCCGCTGCATGTCTGCCTGCCGAGATCGGAACCTCTCCGGGTGGTCAGGGGCTGGGGGAGTGCTGGAGCGACCTTGGTAACCCTGGTCTCTGGGTCTTCTCCTGGGTGACCTGGATGTGTGTGAGTTTGTGTTTTTTATCTGTGTTTATTTTTTGTTTTATGTTGTGTTTGTGTTTTCCCTGTTCTTGCTCGGTCTTGAGTCGGCTACCCCCAAAATGGGGATTGGGCCTGAGCATATAGATAGATAGATAGATAGACCTTGTTAACACCTTAAGAGCGGGTGGAGGAGTATATTTGATGTGCCGCCCAGCAGGGGGTTTTACCGTAAACGAGCTTGTTTTCGGGCTCGTTTTCATGCATAAACAAGAGCCAGAGCGTAATACAAGCATGCATCCCTGAAAGGGCATTAATTCAGCTTTCCAATGACACCAGAACCATCCTTCTACGGTCACTGGTTGTCTTGCAACGATCGTGCAACCGAAAGGCAAAATCGGTAAAACACGGTAATTTTCTTACATTATTACGTGTGAAACGAGTGAGAGAGGGTGGAGTACAAAGGAGTACAGCTCAGTAGCTCCACAGCCACCGTGGTGAGCAGTCATGAGGTAACCTACACTCCTCCCACTACTCCGCTCTCTCTCAGAGCACATTACGTGCTCAAAATTGCACTTGACAATAGCTGTGACCCGCCACATAGGCCACATTTATTTAACTCGACAATAGCCGGGTGCCGCCAGTTAAGGGTTAAACTGGGAGTATACCAGTTTGTCTACTGTTTATCCCGGTGCAGATTTGTACATGGACAATATTGACCACATCACCGCCACACATCAACCACATAATACAGACAAACCAATAACTAATGTTCAACCGTCACCCCCACCACACGTCAACACTAAAACAGATGGAGACCAACTGGCTAGACAGTGGGCGGAGCAACAGTGACGTCACAGTCTACACCACTCACCTGTTTGTACGATCATCTAGAGAACCAGGTTACCTGTTCCACCTGGTGTTCTATTTATATTCCAATGTTCTATAATTTACCTAAATACTGCGTCACAAAATATTAACCCTTTACCGGGCAAGTGACCATATATGGTAACTTAAACGGGTGGCAAAGATGGCGTCCCCCAGCCGCCCGCAGATGTCGAAACATGGTGCAATCGCCTCCCAGCCAATCAGGATGCATCACGTCACAACCCAAGACACTGACGTCAGAGCTTCCCCAGCTCACCATTCGCTCAGAGCCGAGGGAACTTCAGTCTTCCTCCAACCTTTGTCAGAGACGCACTTTCGCCCAAAGTTGCTCCCACGCCCACGACCCTACCACCCGACATAATGCCGGTAAGTTGATGAAACCCAAACATTGTACAATAGAATAAATGTGCTATCGAATGATATTGGTGTCAATTACGTGAGGGTTATAGAAATTGATGTAATCCACGAGTGAAAAATCGTATGTCCATATATGGACATACGCCCGTCTATCGTAATTTTCAGATGTCCATATATGGAC